>CAUYPK010037020.1:0-18268 GCA_963574355.1 Loris lydekkerianus | reverse complement strand
AGTGCAATCAAGGGGTACAATGTGCGGGATTCATATACAAACTGAAATATTCTCATCAAACTGTTCAATGTAGCCTTCATGGCATTTTCTTAGTTACTGTATGTAGGCATTTGTATTCTGCATTTAGTAAGTTTCGCCTGTGCATCTTAGAATGGGTAAAATTGCAGTTTTTAGAAAATATGATTTTTCTATGAAAAATGTACTAAAGAATCCCCAGGCAAATTATTAGAAATAGTAAGAAATAACAAATAGTATCAGATACAGTGGAGATAAAATTTATATATATAATCCAAATTGTTCCTTCATGATGGCAATAAACACTTGGAAAATGTTAAAGAAAAATTTTAAACTTGCAATATAATAAAATATATGACTCCTAGGGATAAATAAAAAATTAGATATTTAAGTTCTACATAGATAAAAGTTCAAAATAGTTTTGAAGTATATAAAAGGAGACATGATTAAATGGAGGTATAGACTATATTCAAAAGTGGGAAGATTCAATCTTATAAAGATTTCAACTCACCCAAATGAATCTATAAATTTAATGGGATTTGAATACAAATTTCAACAGTTTTTTTTTTCATGGAATTTGAGAAAATTATTTAAAAATAAAAGAAATTAAATCCAAAGACAGTTGAATTCATTATGAAGAAGAAAGAGGAGGAGGCAGAAGGCCTTACTAATCCAAGTTTTAGTGACAAAATAATAATAAAATATAATTTTATATTTGATGGATTAGCAACAATTTTAAAATCTGAAAATTCTAAATGCTTATAGTCTAAAAATATGAAGTGAAGAATTCAAAATATAGGAACTCTCATACAGTGCTAGTAGGAGTGTAAATTTTGGAAAATAATTTGACAACAGCATTATTAAAAAATGTGCTCATTTGATAAACTAGCAAGCAATTTATTTTCTTAGTATATATCCCAGAGAAACTTTTGGCACGTGTACATGAGTACACATTTATAAGCAGCATTGATTTTAATAGTGAATACTGGAAACAGTCTAAGTATTTTTCAATAGAGGAGAAAATAAATATATTGTGATATATTTATATAATGAAACAATTGATTATAATTAAAAGGAGCTATATCTATATGTATCGACACTGATACATTGAAAAAAAATCTAATGAGTGAAAATCAAGAAGCACACATACACTATGATAAAATAGTTCTTATGCATTGGACCTGGTTATCTCTATTGCTATGAAGAGAAGCAATGAAAATATGCACAGGAATGATTTACAGCAAATATAAGGCAGAGATTTCCTATGGAGATGTAGGTAATGAAATGTGATAAGGTGAGGGTAAGGGTACTATCTTAGTCCATTTTCTGCCACTGTAATAGAATACCACAGACTAGCTAATTGATTAAGAAAGAAAGTCTATTTAACTCATGGTGCTAGAAGCTCAGAAGTTCAGGAACATGATGCCAGCATCTGGTGAGGGACCAGTAGAAGGGTGGAAGGCTGAAGCCAGCAATTGTGAGATAAAAAATTAGGCCAAACATCCTTTTATCAGGAAATCATTTCTTGATAACGAGCCTACTCCAGTGATGATGGCATTAATCCATTCATGACTGACCTGTTCATCTCTTAAAAGTCCTATCCTTCCATACTATCAAAATGGCAATTAAACTTCAACACAAGTTTTTGAGGGGACAGGCAAACCATAACAAGTACAAAGAAAATTTAAACTTTAGCAGTAACGTGTTATTCCCCCAACAAACAAAAAGAACTATGCCAACAGAAATGAAGTAAACATTCAACTTTTAACATTTTAAATTATATATGGTGAACACATGGGTGTTTATTATGTTATGCTCTGTAATTTTCTATACTAAAAATCAATAATGGAGAAATATTGATATGTATATAGTGTAAACAATCAGCCCATTGTTTACTCACCCATGTGTGAGTAAACTGTGTAGCTAGTGCTCTACTCAGCCTAACAACTATCAGCACACTTTTGTAGAATATACCCTGGGCAGCCAATGCATTTTCCTTCCCTGATATATTTCTCAGGAAGAAAATTACTTACAGTGGTCAGTCCAGTGGAAAGAATGAGGAGTGTGGGTCCCAGGATAGTTCTTCATTTAACATATCATCACCATATTTTATTTTTCATATTTCAATGCTGAACAAAAAAAACATTTTTATGCAGGGTTAAACTGTGTTGATAATTATATGACCTCATTATAATAAGTAAAACTGTTTCTAATAAAGTTATTAAGGATGAAAACATAGACCAAAATTGTTTTAATATTCATAGATATCAAATCCTTACAGATTGTGCATACATTTTGGAGCCAAGCATCATTTCTGAGCACTTATAGAGTACTTTAAGATGTTCAATTTTCCATACTATGATATTCTCTCAACATTGTACAAGGATTTCTATACTTGATATGTCAATATCAATAAGCATTAAAATGAAATGTCCAAATCTAATAAATTGCACGAAATTTTCCCATCTCTCATGCTCTATTTAGTTTTTCAGGTCTAAGTAGAATCCAGAATAAAATATTCAAACCATATGGTGTCTTAGAGTGAGTCTTGACAGCAGGACAATAGTCAGTTTATTTTAACAGAATTCAAAAGGAACTGAAACAAAATCAATTTGCAATGCATTAATGATCTTATGATTAAATTGTTCCATGTTTCACAAAAAAACATTTGATGTACTGAGCAATCTATTGTGTAATAGAAAGTGTTTTCCAAATATCATAGTGATTTAATTAAGTTTTTTTTGTCTTTTCCTTTATACATATTAAAGAGGATTTTATGTCTCCTCATTCTCTTTTAAACAGGGCTCTGTTGTGTCTTAATATGGTTATTTTCAGTAGAACTGAGAGTAACATGCGTGGATGAGCTGAGATCTCAAAAGCTGAGTCTTTGAGAGTTGTCCTCAAAAAGTGAAGATTTTGTGATCTTGAATAATGGCCAAACGATCTCAGCTTTGGAGAGGTGCTCCTGGGATTTCTCTAACACTTTTTGTGTCATTGTCAAAACAGCATCCCTCTTGGGATAGCCAAGTTCTGTCTTCTCTGCTGATGTGACATTCACATGAGGAGATGTAAGGGGAGGATAGAAGGGCATCTGCATCTTTAATTTTCCAGTCTTAAAGAATGACCCCATGATATGGGAGGCTAACGTACAGTCCAAAAGGAGGCGACCTTCCTCTGTGAAAAGTTTAATGTATCTCCTGCTACTTCCTAATTGTTCAGCTTTTATCTTACTTCAGGGACCATTCTTGGGGCTTGGGTTTTTACAATTCTGAGGGAATTGCTCCAAACTCCATGCTAAAAGCACTCAGGTGAAGAGAGATGAAGGATAAGGATGGCTGCCAAGAGAATAGTACTGGGTTGTAAATACACAGGGCAACCTACCCATTGTTAGTCTAAAGATTTAGATGGTGTTAAGGGACACAGGGAGCCCTGCCCTATGTTAGTATTATAATATACTGGGGCCTTCTGTATTCCCTGGAATATTTCTTTTATCTCAACTCCTTCAGCCAAGATCAAATTCTTTCTTCTTCTGCAGGATTAACTAGTTCACTGACATCTCAACCCTCAAGGGAAGTATATACATTTCTTTTTAGTATTTCTTAGATACTGATATTAGGTACAATCAGAAAAAGAATCACTGCTAACAAAAATGCATATTTTGCCATTATGAATATTTGGTGATTCTAAGAGGGAGATAGAGACAGGGAGGGAGGAAAGAGATAAATAGTGAGGAAGAGAAACAGGAAGGAAAGAAGGAGAGGAGTAGAGAGGGAGAAGAGAGAGAGAGACAAAGAGAGAGAGAGTTGAGGGAGAGAAAGAGAGGGAAGTGAGTGGGAGATGAAACAATGAGAACCTGACACAGACACTGTTCGTGCTTGTGCTCACATGTGAACACATCTAAAAGATTCCATAACTGTTTGTTTTTCAGTTAAATTGAATGTTTCAGTCTTCATTATGGTTTAAGTCAGGCATTTTAAGTCTAAGTAGTCAGACCACTTCAATTGTTTTAACACCCTAAACCCAAATGACTGGACAGCTAAACTACCCAATTGGGTCAGCCATTTAGCAATCCCAGGGACTGAACAAGCGATTGATGTGGTATGTGAAGCAGGCTCAAACTGTAATTTGTTACTTCAGAGAAAGAAAGCTAACAAATTCTTTTGGGAAACCTAAGAGGGACTGGATAAACTTGCGTTAAGTGATAGGGCAATAACGTTATGTTGCTGGGTGGTTAGTCCTAAGAAGAGTCTTCCACACATGGAAGAGAAAAAGACTACAATGATGGGTCTGCCTAAATATATTCCAGGTCTGTTTGAAAGAGACAAACAGCCTCCATGTGTTGAGCTTGAGAGAACTGACCCTAGTCTCTGCCTCTCAAAACGGAAGCTGCCTGAGAACTAGGCACAGGAGTCACAAAGTTGAAATGTCAGCTTTTAGTAAAGTAAAGTTAGGTTGATAAATGTGGCTTCAATGTGGTCTATTTGGACTTCGTGACATGTTTTTCCCAGAGTTATATCTGGATTCACTTAAGCAGCAAGGCTTCTAGAGCAGACACTAATCCAATCAGCAGCACCTTACTGCATTGAGCCAAAAAGCCCAAGATTAATGACACAAGAGGGAGGAGGCCACCTGTATAGAGTGACTTCCCATGTTAACCCTGACCACTAGAGAAAGGCGGATCAGTGAATATCAGATTCTTCAATGCAGCAAATAGATAAATCACTGATCCTCCTGTGGAAAAAACCAAATGGGAACTGGAAGGAAAGATAGATGCTTCTACCCAACACTTCTGAGAAAGCAGATGCTCTATTTTATGGACCAGGAGGAAAAACCACGGGAGAGAAAATGGCTTCTCCCAAACTACACATTGAAGGTAACTGTATTTTACTTCCAATCTTGATAAAAAGAACCCATGTGAATATAAGAAGTTTCAGCTCTGCTTGTGAGGTGCTGCTAAGAGATTTTGAGTTTATTTCAGAGAAGAAGGCAAGGCAATGGAGCAAGTGCAAGAGAATGGGAATTTGTATTTGTGGAATAGTGATTGTGTCAAATAGAACTTTGGTCTCTTAGAACCAGCAAGTGTGGAGTTATTGTCTAAGGTCAGGCAGCTCAGAAAAGAGAAGAAAGGCACAAGTATAGCTCATTTTAGGGTCTGATACTATAAATGCTTCTGCCACCTTGGACAAAGCTACCTACAGAATAATATCTAACAACTATTGCAAGGATGGCTAGCCCTGATGAAAATGATCCATAACAGCCAGTGCTGGAAACCATAAATAATCATCAACTGACAAACGAATAAGTAAAACGTGGTATTTCACTTCTTATGGGAGCAACCTCAATGACCAGAAGTGCCATCGTCAGAGTTTAAATGAATTAGAAAGAGAATTTTCTCATGTTGGAGTCCTTCTGAAGTTTTGGGTCCTTTTGTTAGAATATCTAGCATGGCCTTAATTAATGCACTCCTATTAACTCATATTTAACAGAAGAATATGTTTGAGATTTAGGGAAGACCAATGACTTGTATGAATTTAAGCATCAAGGAGGTCTCAAAGTCAAAATCTGTACTCCAGATCATCTGATGTTAGAGGTTTTGCTGTTGTTCACAATGCTATTTTGCTTCTCCTTTCCATAAATATTGAATGGTTTAGTAACATCGGTTATCCAGAATCCAAACATTTCCTGCATCCATATATTAATATTACCACCATTATTGAAGATTCATCAACTGTTTCCTGCATTATTTCATTAACTCCTTTGCTGGTCCTCCTCCTGCCATTCTCCTATCGTCTATTATTAGTCAGCAAGCAGAGTGATCCTATCACAACACAAAATTGATTTAGGCACTCTTTTGCTCAAAATTCTTCTGAAGGATCCCCATTTGTCTTAGTGTAAGAACTGTGGTCCTCACATCCGTGATATATACAGTCCTATGATCTTGTCTTCTCTCATCTCTCTATCTCTCCTATGTCCACCTCCCTGTCCCCTACAATCTTGCTCACATTATTCCAGCCATATCAATCTTTTTTCTATTCCTTTACATTTATCTTTGCTCCTGCCTAGAAACTCTTCCTCCAGATAGTCACATGACTTGCTCCCTCATCTCTTTTAAGTATTTACTAAAATTTTCTCTTCTCAGCAAGGACTTATGTAACTATCCTGTGACAATCCTAACTTTTCCCCCTAGTGCCTTTCCTATCCCTAGATTCTGTAACATTTTTCACAGTGCACTTACTATATTGAGTATAGTAGGTCACTCACTCCACATTGTTTTGCTTATTATCTGGTCACTTCTACAAGAACATGAATTACATGAAAGCAAAGATTTTTAATTCTCTCAACATTTTTATCACTAGTATCTAGAAAGGTGTCTGGAAAGTTGTACCTTCTGCTTCATATTTACAAGCAGAATGAAAGAAGGAATGAGCATCCTTTGAACTATAGGAAGAGGACTAAGTTACTGAGTCACCATGTACTATAGTAAAGGTCTTCCAAACCAGGGGGAAATCCAGTCATCCAGGCAATCTCTAGGAACTCCTAAAACCTTAATGAAAATATATTAGTATGGAGAATGCTATATACCAGATGTCGTGGCAAAAGTTGAATTCCAAAATGTACAGAGGTATTGCTACCCCAAATTATGACAGGTATGGAATTGTGTTAGAAGAATTACTGAGTTGTCAATTAAGTACTGTAGTGCAAATCTAAATAGGTTTGTTTTACACATTTTTAGGGTTGTGACTTCCTCTTCTATAAAGCTGTATTTATAGGACACAGTTGTCAAATATTTAAGTCCTTGCTACTCTAGTCTCTATTTTTCACCATGTACATATTATATTCTGCTATATGCTCATTATCTGGCATGTGGTAGGATTCAAAAGTAGTAATTGAAATGAATATTAAAATAAATAAAAATATGAGTCTGTTCTCTGCTCTTAAGAAATAATATAGTCATTAATGCAGAAAAAAAATAAACAAGCCAGGATAGCATTAATCAACATATTTGCTCTGTGTTGGTGCTGGGTGTAGAAAATGCATAGATAGGTAAGATTATGGAATGAAAAATTAGTATCAGCTGATCCTCTACCATCAGAAGTTAGAAATAAAGGCAGGGACATCATAGGAGAGGTCAAAAGCATGACCTTTTAAATATTTGCAGGACTTGTAATGTATTTTGTGGAATATCAAAGAGTCCAGTTTAGCTGAAGAGTGTCATAGCAGAGAGGTTGGTGTGGTGGGAAGAACAAGGACTTGTGAATCACATAAAATCCTAACACTGTTATCACTTTGAGAGAACAACTTAATATTTATGATCATCAGTTCCCTATCCTAAAAGACAGATGTTAATTTTTTTCTTTCCTTATGTTCTCCTAAGCCAATAATAATAATTGTTTGTATTTACTGAGGACTTAACATGTATTAGACCCTGTTCTAAGAACATTAATTCTATGAGTTTAAGTACTTGGGCAAAGGACTCAATATTCACTACCTTATTCAACCTTTGCAATAATTCTATGATGCAAGAGTTGTAAACATGAAATGTAATAACATAATAGAGTGCTTGGCTTATAGTATGGCCTTAGATAAATGCTCCTCTATACTCTTCCCATCCCATTTTTTGTAAGAAGATAGTAGGAGCTAAGCCTGGAAAGGAAACTTGAGCCACACTTCAGAGGGTCTTTGTTATTAGTACTTGACTCAGCGAACAGCTTTTGGTCTTTGAAGGTTTTGGAGCTAGGAAGTGACATGTTTATAGCTGTGATTTCCTTTTACAAACATTTGGACCCTGCGGGTAGGATTTTGTTCTCATTGCTTCATCAAGTTTTCTAGACATGACAATTTCAATTCAAGTTACAAGTTTATCACACATTCTTCTTTTAAAAGAATAAAACATCCCTCAATGACTAAAGGTTGTCAGTAGCATCTTGAGATCTGCTTATTAACATGTCAAGTACACTTGTTTTATCCTTCACTCATAACAGTGTAGACAGCTGAGCCAAAGGTATGACTCTGATAGTCTTTCTTGCTGCTTTGCCCTGAGGAATATTGGGATGACCTTTTCTATCTGCTGCCAAACCCATTCAGTTTAACAGCTGCACTTTTTTTGTTTTCCTCTACTTACCAAATTTCTACTTAAAGCCCCCTTTAAGCATGTCTGCTATTTTTCTATGGTACCAAATAGCATTGATTTTTATTGCTAAGTAAGTTTAGTCTGCTTCACCAAACAGAATCACTGGACAGACATTTCAAAATCTCTCAGAATTTTTCACAATCACTTTCCAAACTCTTTTATTTCAACCTTTTATCATTTACATGTGTACAAACCACTGATTTAAAATAATAATAATGATAATGATAATAATAATAATAATACATGATAAATACTACTATCCTAGGCTAAACCCTTTCATACACCTAAGGTAGATTCAAGGCTAACATACCTATAAACTTTCAACTGTTGCTTTTAAAAAAACATACTTCTTAAGGAACTTGTTTATTCTAATATTTTGCTGTGATATTTAATCTAAGGATTCTGAACTCAAATTTGAAGCAAACATTTTTTAAAAAGTAAAAATTGTAAGTCATAAAGCCGATTTAAATTTATGAATTTTTTTTGCAGTTGAAAATGAAGGGGTAAGTTTCACAATTTAGGCTTAACAGATCAAGTATTTCTTCCACCACATTTTACTATATTCATTATAGCAAAATTATTTTGAAAAAAGCACCAGTCATATCCATCAAGATCCTTGTTCCTACAGACAGATAGACACAGGTCTCTCTATTCAAAATAAATATAGTCATCAGGGCAGTGGTTCTCAACCTGTGGGTTGCGAACCACAGGAACGATATTAAAGGGACACAGCATTAGGAAGGTTGAGAATCACTGCACTGGGGAAACAAAGACTTCCAACTGCTGCACCCATAGTGAATCTATACTGGTAGTAGTGAATGGCCCCATGATCTAAGATTTTGTTTCAGTCTCCACAAACAGGGGGCAGAGAGTTTTAATGGAAAACCATGGGCTTTCTCATGCCTATAGCTTACTTACTTATTTATTTTCTCACTCTGTAGTAAGCCCCATAAGGGCATAAACTATTAACATATATTGAATGGTGCCTAACACTGTTCCCAGCACATAATAGATGCTCAGATAACACATGTTGTTTTTGGAATGACTTTGAGTGAAGGGATCAGTATTTTAGTACAGTGCTTCTCAAAATAAATATGTAAAAGAACCAGTTTGCTTCTGACTTTTCAATCTGTCTCAAGCTGAGTCTTTTTATAAAATACAACAAAATAAATTACTTTTTTTTTTTTTTTTTAGAGACAGAGTCTTACTTTATGGCCCTTGGTAGAGTGCTGTGGCATTACAGTTCACAGCAACCTCCAACTCCTGGGCTTACCAGGCGTCCTCAAACTTTTTAAACAGGGGGCCAATTCACTGTCCCTCAGACCGTTGGAGGGTTGGACTATAGTTTAAAAAAGAATTATGAACAAATTCCTATGCACACTGCACATATCTTATTTTGAAGTAAAAAAACAAAATGGGAACAAATACAATCATACCGCCTTATGTGGCCCGCGGGCTGCAGTTTGAGGAACCCTGGCTTAGGTGATTCTCTTGCCTCAGCCTCCTGAAAAGCTGGGACTACAGGTGCCCACCACAACGCCTGGCCATTTTTTTGCAGTTTGATCTGGGTGGGGTTTGAACCCATCAACCTCGGTATATGGGACCGGCACCCTACTCACTGAGTCACAGGCACAACCCTACAAAATAAATTACTAAAAAAAAAAGACAAAACTATAAGCTCTAATTTCTAATTAGAATAAACAAACATAAAACTCTTTTAAATTGCTACAAAATTATCTAAATGCTTTAATTTTTTTTTTCTTTTTTTTTTTTTTTAGGACCCAATGTGTGGAACAAATGGTAAGCATCTTTTTATGGGGTTTCTCAAATATAAATATCAAAATGAGCAAATATCCCAACAAGGCTGGAGTAGGATACTTGATTCAACCAAAATGTGGCTCTGCAATCTTTCTATGTAGAGAGCCAGATAGTAAACATTTTAGGTTTTGTGGGTCATACTCAATTCTGGTACTATAACACAAAAGCTACCATCAACATACACAAAGGAATGGGTGTGGCTCTGCTCCAGAAACTATTTATAAAACACGTGTAGGCCAGGGGTCCTCATAAAAATTTTTTTTATACTTTTTCTATTGAGAATAGGAAAAAGGAAGTTTGTGAACCAGGGGCTGTCAGAGAGCCTGCTTTTAGAGTACTTAGTCCACAACCCACTGAACTTGGTGAATCTGTTTTAAACTCTTTAAGCCCGCAGAGGTCCTCAATCTTTTTAAATAGGGGGCCAGTTCACTGTCCCTCAGACCGTTGAAGGACCAGACTATAGTTTAAAAAAAAAACTATGAACAAATTCCTATGCACACTGCACATATCTTATTTTGAAGTAAAAAAACAAAATGGGAACAAATACAATCATACCATCTCATGTGGCCCGTGGGCCATAGTTTGAGGACACCTGTTTGGTCACTTGTAAAGTGGAGTACTGATTTGATTCTCCGCAGAGGCTGATACCTACAGGATCCCAACGTTATTCATAGCTAAGTCTATGAATCCTTCTAATGGAGGAGTAATGACAGGAATGATCTAAGGTGAGGTTCAAGTGCTCCTTTTCACCAACCCTGCTGTGGTTTGAATGTGTGTCCCAAATTGCATGTATTGTAAAATTAAATCATATATTGATAGTGTTTGGAGGTAGGGACTATGGGAAGTAATTACGATGAGATAAAGTGATCAGGGTGGGGCCCCTACAATGGGACTGGTGGCTCCATTAAAAAGGAAGGGAGACCTGAGCTACATGTTCTTGCCCCCTCACCTCTTGATGCCCTCTACCACATTGCGATGGAATAAGTCGGTCCTTAGCAGATATGGCCCCTGACCTTGGACTTCTCAGCCTCCAGAACCAGAAGAAATAAATTTCTTTTCTTTATAAATTACTCAGTCCACGGTATTCTGTTATAACAACAGAAAACAAGCTACGACAATCTCCTAGCCTGAGACAGACCTATAAAGATATGGAACCAAAGCTACTATAGCCTTGAAACTGACTGTTTTTACTAGACTGATCTTTGAAACTGATAAACAGTGTTAGCATAGTCGTTATCTTCTCATTCCTTGGAATACTATGCATTCCATATTCCCTTCCCTGTATTTTATTATTCTTAGCACATCAATAACATTTATTTATCTCTACAATCTGTATCCCCCTTAAAATGGAAAGCTCCATCACAGCTAGAATTTTAATCTTTTTTTGTTCATTACTATGAAAAACACCAAAACTGTGTTGACACATGAAAAAATAAATATTTTTGAATAATAAATAAATGACTTATTTATATTCTCTTAATGATTTAATGTAAGGTCTCTTCCATGTTCATTCCTCTCAGAATTTGAAGTACTCTATTTCCCTTGAGTTTTACTGTAGTTTTAGAAGAAAATTTAGATTTGAGGTAATTTGAACATAAATTTGAAGCTTTTTCAACTTGGCTATTTATAATTCTAGGTATATTTTCTCCCTAATATATCAAAGGAACTTTTAATGCATATCAAATTCAAACTTCTTTCAAAAGCATAGTTTGGACTCATTCACATTAAAAAGTACACATCAAATCTATTTTTAATGTAAAAAACATTTTTTTTTTAAATTCAGATAAGTCACAAATGACTGAATGGAATCTTTTCGTACTTTCTAAGAAAAAAATTGTCTTTAGTCTGAAAAAAATGAGCATAAAAAATTTTAGCTCTGAGAACATAGCTCTCTGAATCTGAGGTTCTTCATCTAGTGATTCAACCAACTGTGGATCAAAAATATTCATCTAGTGATTCTTCATCTAGTGATTCAACCAACTGTGGGTCAAAAATATTCATGGAAAATAAAAATAAAAACAACAATAAAATAATGCAAATAAAATCCAATGTAATATATAGTCTATAATAGTAAAATAACTATTTACATGGCACTTATATTGTACTGTACATAGCTTCTACAGTGTAAGAGATGACTTCAAGTATACAGGAGGATGTGTGTTGGTTATATGAAAATATTACTGCATTTTATCTAAGAGACTTGAACATCCACAAATTTTGGTACCATAGGGGTCTTGGAACCAATCCCCTATATATACATATACATATTTTTTCTTTCATGGGAAAAACTCAAGTTCTATACCTGTGTAGATAATTGTTCAAATTCTTTCTCAACCATAATTATAGCATGACAGTGCCAGCAATAAAATTTTATAATCTCACATTTATAGTATATTGGGAAAGGACCCATATCTTTTAGTTATCAATTAGTCTTTTTTGGAAATTCAAAGAATACAACTAAATACACAAATTTATCTTATGATGTCACCCACCACAGAGAAAAAGGAATGAATATGTGTTTAAATATACAAACTCTTATGTTTATTTATTTATTTTTTTGGCTACATAAGCCTTAATTATATAAAAAAAAAAAACAAAGTTAAAACCATTTATTTTTTCCTGCTTCCACCTTGGCCAGTTTACTTAAATTTTTTTTTATTTTATTATCTTATTTTTTCCATTTTAGTATTCATATTTTTTTTACTTTTTTTATATTTAGCTTAATCAACTTTTCTACAAAAGATCAATTTGTCTTTTATTCTGTTTCAGTGATTCAAAGTTAAACACTGAAAGGTAGGGCTAGTCAGGACCACATTTTCCCTCTTCTGGTGTTTGAGTGTAAACTCAAGAAATTGATATTTTGATCCTTCCCCAGGTATTGAAAAGGGAAGCATTCACCCTTTCTTCTACTTGCCTATCTCTGTCTTTGCCCTCAAGAAGACTGACTGACTTCTTCAAGAGAAGAAATCTGTTCTTCTATATTTCAAAAATATCAGTAATTAAAAACACATAACCTCTTGCATACTTTTAAAATGGAAGGTTCCCCAAGATGCACCTAACCAGATGCTTGTCTGGCCATAATGAGGCCCAGGACAAACAATGTGTGATGTGAACGTAAACAAATTGAACCATGTGTTATTAGCTGAATTGTGTCCCCTACCATTTGTCGAAGGGGATTGTTGAAGTCCCGATCCCCAGTAGCTTGGAATGTAACTGTTTTTACAGATGAAGTCTTTGTGAAGATGATTAAGTTAAAATGAGGCCATCTGGGTGGGTCCCTAATCCAGTATGACAGATGTCATAAGAGAAGAGAGACATACAGTAGTGTTCCCTTTTCACGTTTTCCTTTTCTGTGGTTTAAATTACTTGGTCAATTTCAGCCCAGTAATCTTAAATGGAAATTTCAGAAATTAACAATACGTAAGTTTTAAATTGGGTGCTGTCTTGATTAGTGTGATGAAATTTTGTGTAGCCTGGCTCTATCCTGTCTGGACTTGAATCATTTCTTTTGTCTAGTGTATACACGCCATTTCCACTTCCCCCCTGTTAATCACTTAGTAGTCATCTTGATTATCAGATTGACTGTCATGGGATCGCAATGCTTGTGTCCAAGTAACCCTTATTTTACTTAATAATGTCCCCAAAGTGCAAGAGTACAGTGCCTAATTTATAAATTAAACTTTATGTGTAGAAAAAAACATAGCATATATAGGATTTGGTACTATCCGTGGTTCCAAGCACCCCAGGATCTTGGAACATTTCCCCCATAATAAGGAGTGACCACTGTACCAGGGACTCATGCACAGGGGTACAACCCTATGAAAATGAAGCAAAAGAGTCGCCATTTACAAGATACAGAGGGAGGACTCAGGAGAAACCAATCTTGCTAGCACCTTTTTTAATTTTTAAGGAAATTTTAATTAAAATCATAACTATATATATTTATGGGGTACAATGTGATGATTTGATATACAACATGGAATGCTTAAATCAAAATGATTAACATCACCATCACCTCACTTACTTATTTTTTGTAGTAAGACATTTAAAATTTACTCTTAGTTATTTTGAATTATACCCTTGCATTGTGCACATTAGGTGAGATCCCACCAAATGCCCTATCACCTCCCACCAATGCCTTCCCCCCTTCCTCTTTCCTCTCCCTTTTCCTCCTAACCCTTGCTAGACCATATTTGTGTTTTATCATCCATATGAGTGTCTAAGTGTTTATATATTGGTTTCATAGTAGTTTTGCGTACTTTGGATATTTATTTCCCATTCTTGAGGTACTTTACTAAGAAGAATGTGTTCCAACTCCATTCAGATAAACATAAAAGATGTAAATTCTCTATCTTTATTTATGGCTGAATAATATCCTGTGTTATACATATACCACAATTTGTTAATCCATTCATGGGTTGATGGGCATTTGGGTTGCTTCCACGACTTGACAATTATGAATTGAGCTGCAAAAAATGTTCTGGTGCAACTGTCTTTGTGGTGAAATGATTTTTGTTCTCCTGGGTAGATACCTAGTTAATGGTATTGAGGGATCAAATGGAAGGTCAACTTTTAGTTCCCTGAGGTTCTCCATACTTCTTTCCATAAAGGTGGTATTATGGAAAAGTTTGCAATCCCACCAGCAGTGTTAAAGTGTTCCATTTTCTTCCCCTCACACCAGCATCTACAGTTTTGGGACTTTGTGATGTGGGCTAATCTTACTGGAATTAGGTGATATCTCAAAGTGGTTTTGATTTGCATTTCTCTGATGATTGAAAACAATGAAATTTTTTTCATGTGTTTTTTTGCCATTCGTTTGTCATCTTCAGAGAAGTTTCTGTTCAAGTCTTTTTTCCACAAAGAAATGGGATTGTTTGCTCCTTTCTTATTGATTAATTTGAGTTCTCTGTAGATACTAGTTATCAGACCTTTATTGGATTCATAAATACTAAAGCTAGCACCTTGACCTTGAACTTCTACCTGCTAGAAGCCTGAGAAAATAAATTTCTGTTGTTTTGGCCACCCAGTCTTTGTGTTTTGTTATGACAACTCTAGCAAACAAATACACTGTGAAAGTAGGAGTTTATTTTAAAGAAGATAGAGGGGGATTAAGAGGTATTTCTAGATTGAGAAGTATGAAACAAATAGAGTTTAGACCTACCTCTTGAAACATTTAAGTTGAAAGGCAGGTTTTGTATTTTACTGGATCAGCACCAGAGCCTCTGATCAGTTACATTAATTTTGATTATTTAAACAAGGAGAAGAGATGATATTAATATTTAATTTTGAAATACCTTGCCTTTGGTACATAGATCCAAGAAATAAATGGCATGCAGAAAATACTTACCTTTTCCCACCCTGATTTTATGACCATATCTATGGCGATAGGCAAGGCTATTTAGAAATAATGAACATATAAAATTCAAACTGGCCACTTTTATCCTTTCACAAAAACTTGTAAAAATGCCTGAAAAGCACACAACAATGCTCCTTTTAATGTTTTTAGGAGGATAGCTTAAGGTTGTTTTCAAAGTTTGAGATCCAAATGCAGAGGACTCCACTCCTTTACAAGTGATTTAATCCCGTGGGTAATGTGGTTATAATCCAGACGAGTCTCTTGAGAGGTAGGGAAAGGTAATGCCAATAATTTTGTTTGTGTGTTGAAAGGACCATAAAGGAGAAACAGATCATACTTTGTGGGTTGATAAATAGTTCAATACACACAGCCAAAGAATGAACCTTACGTACATGCATAGCTTTTTTTTTTTTTGGTAGAAATGGGAGAAAGGAGTTGTGGTTTTTATTGTTTCTTCATTAAGACCCCTTGCTCAGTGACACGGAAAGGATAAAGGATAAAGGACTATATCAAGATTTAAAATGTGCCATTGAAAGAAAAAGTTTAGAATATGATAAAGATCTAGGTATGGAACTAAATTTACTATTTTTTTTTTTTTCAATTTCCATTTTAAAATGAAAAAGTTCAAAGTGGCTTCAGAAATTATGGAAGCAAAACTTTGGTGGTCCTCTTTAGGCAACATGTGAAAAGAAAATTGAAGTAGAAACATAAACTGGAAAGAAAGTTTGCTTTGGCCTGATTTTACAATTGGTAGATGACTTTGGGAAGGCTCTATCTGCAGAAAGCTCAGTCTAGTAGGGGGTAGGGTGTGCAGGATAGAGGGATTTTTAGATGGTAAAACTGTAGCAGATGCATGTGAAAGCCTCAGCTATGAATTCACTATAAGTTGAAGTGTATTTACACACAGACCTTTTCTCTCTTTCTTTCCCTCTCTGTCCTTTTTCTTTTCTTCTATTTTGTTATTTTATCCTGTGGGGCATTAACAAGGGAACACAAACTCGCTTCTTGTAGACATGGACTTGGTGACCTTGGGGAAAGATCAGTGCTAATATTCTCTTCTCTCTTAAGAATAGTCAGTTCTGGATTGGGCTAAATAATTTTTTCTAAACTTTCTCATGTAAGTGAAAACATTATTTCTTTACACATCAAAGCTTGTTTGAATTGGGTCACTTCATAATTTATCAAACAGATTTTAATTTTTTCCAGATTTTAAGAATTTCCAGATTATTCCATATTTTATGGGCCAAATTCTGCCCTCAATTATGCACACGCAACTAATTGCACACATATAACTGAGGGTAGAGTTTGGCTTTTGGAGCTGAAAAATCTTTGGGAGTTCTAAATTTTTTTCTTGGAAAAGAACAGATTTTTATCTATAAATTAAAACCCAATCTTCAAAATTATTGACATCACTTTTCCAAAGTTGTTTTCAAGCACTGATTAACTAGTCTACCACAGCCTGGTGTAATCACTCTTTATTATCTTTTTTGCAATGAGAAAATAGTCATATAAATTACTCTATTATTTGCTTGAATCTATAGAAATAAGGCAGTGACAGAGTTGGGGTTAGCATTGAGCATTCCGTGTGCTATGCAATAGTTGGAGCTATTCATTACATTATATAATTGTGTGGTAAATTTGTTATATTCTTGCTTGTTGCCTCTTTAATCATTCAAAATTATAATGGCTATATTATATTTTTCCTGACTATAAAGATAATATTAGAGATAATTTAAATAATACAGAAAAATGTAGGAAATATGATAATCACTAAAATTCCCAGCACTGTAAGGTAGCTATTTATGTTTTATTGAACATTCTTTTAGGAGTGTCATCTTTTCCTTTCATTTTATATTGATATAATGTACTATAACATGCTTTTTTCACCAAGGGAAGATTGGAAATCTTGTTGGGTTAAAGAATACAGCTATCCCTTTTTTAAACCTTCTTTTAATGTTAATGTTACTTATTATTTCATGGATTGGCAAGTGTTCTGCTAATTCTCTATTTCATTGGTACTTAAAGCGTTACAACTGTGTTTGCAAATACTTCTATTTTCATGAGAAGAAATGTGCTTCATTACTGTAAATTCTGTCATTATAAATGCATTTGTTTCTTAGTGTATAATTAATAACTGAAACTTACTTCTCTTTTAGCTATGTCAAAGATCTCACATTTCTACCTAATTAGTTTGTTCTTTTAAAAAACCCAGTCTTCGTAGCACAGTGGTTACAGTACCAGCCACATGTACGGAGGCTGGTGGGTTTGAGCCTGGCCTGGGCCAGCTAAGCAACAATGACAAGTGCAACAAGAAAATAGCCGGGCATTGTGGCAGGCGCCTGTGGTCCCAAGCTACTTGGGAGGCTGAGACAAGAGAATTGCGTAAGCCCAAGAATTTGAGGTTGCTGTGAGCTGTGACCCCACAGCATTCTACTGAGGGTGACATAATGAGACTCTGTCTCAAAATAAAAACATTAAAAACCCAATCTTCAAAATTATTGACATCACTTTTCCAAAGTTGTTTTCAAGCACTGATTAATTAGTTCCACACACCCTGGTGTAATCACTATTTATTATTATTTTTTGCAATGAGAAAATAGTCATACAAATTACTCTATTATTTGCTTGAATCCGCCCATTCATAGATGTGAAATTTGAAAATGTCATGCCAATGGAAAATGTAAGTAACAGAGGGAAGTGAAATTCTCAGAAAATTTTTTTTAAATTTTTTTTTTTTTTTATTGTTAAATCATAGCTGTGTACCTTGGTGCAATCGCCTGTACCCATTCTAAGATGCACCATAGATGTGGCCCCACCCATTACTCTCCCTCCACCAAAACCTCCCCCCTCCCTTCCCCTTCCTTGGCCCTTTCCCCATAGTCTTGTGGTATAGTTGGGTTATAGCCTTCATGTGAAAGCTATAATTTAGCTTCATAGTAGGGCTGAGT
>CAUYPK010037018.1:0-65849 GCA_963574355.1 Loris lydekkerianus | reverse complement strand
AAATGCATTTTATTCCTTTAACTGGGTGGTGGGTATGTGGAGACTCATTATATTATTCACTGAACTTTGTGGGTTTAAAATATTTAATAATTTTTAAAGAATGGTTTATGATAACAAATCAATATCTAGGTTCAACAGAGTATATACAGCTTATGCCTTCACTGGACGAGGCCTTAGCATGTGCCAGGCACTATTTTAGGTGCTAAGGATTCAACAGCGAACAAAAAGTCCCAGCTTTCGTGGAGCTTATGAGAGCAAAGGCAGAAAATGAACAAATGCAAATACATACTTAAAATATTAGACAGTATTAAATAACATGATGAAAAACAAAATAGGGTTAAGGGTATAGAGAAGAAGAGTACTATTTTAAATTGTGTGTTCAGGAAAGACTTGGAGAAGGAAATACATGAGCAGAGACTAGAACAGAGGACTTTAGGGGAGCAGGGAGAATTAATACAGGCAAAAGCCATACAAAGGAAGGTCTCGTGTCTGGAGCTGAATGAAAAAATGAAAGAGCTGGTAATGAGGTCATTTAAGGGTCTCTGGACCACAGAGGCCATCAGAGGGTCTTGAGCAGAGGAAGGTTATGGTCTGACATGTTTTAAATGGACCATTCTGGCTGCTGTGAGCAGAATCTCTAAGAGTTAATGGGTGAAACCCAGAAGACCACTTAGGAGCCTAAAGCAATGGTTCAGTCAAGAGGAAACAGTGACTTGGTCAAAAAGGACAGCAGGAGGTGGTGAGAAATGATCACATCCAGGATCATAGGTGGAACAACAGAATTTGCTGCCAGGCTGGATATGCAACATAAGGAAAAGAGGCATGTTCAGGATCCCTGGAAAGCACTCGTCCTGAGCATCTGTGGGAACAGAGATGCCACTCGCAGAGTAGAGGAGACACATGAAGAGCTAGCTGGGGAAGAGCCACATCCAGAGCTCAGCTTGGACTGTGTTCTGCCTGAAATTGCTATTTTAGAATTCAAAATGGTAATTTCAAACCAGCAGTTAGATACATGAGCCTGGAGTTCAGAGGAAAAGTCCAGGCTACAGTGGTCAGCATACAGCTGGTATTTAAACCCACACACTGAATTAGCTCAGTTACAAAGTAAATACAGATAGAGAAGAGACCCAAGGGTTCAACCTTTAGGCAGACAGCAAGCCCAGAAGAAGCCTGGACAGGATCCATTACACCAGTGACAATATTGGCATCCGCCACAGCCTGTCTGCCGTGCGGCTGGAAACGGGGGTGCTGGGTACAGTGCAGAGAGGTTGAGTGCAGACGCGGGAGAGGCAGACGCACCAACGGGAGCCTGTGGAAGTTCTCTCCTGGTTGCTTCTATCTTCTCAGGGGAATAAGAATGAAGGTCATCAGCAGAGAATGGGAAGCGGGAAACTTTTAAGAAGAAAGGAGAGGATATAAAATAATTGCCTCTCAGAGTGCAAGAATCCATTGACCAAGATTTGCCAGGCAGCACAAGGATCCATTATGAGACTTATGGCCATGAACTTTCAATAAGACAGTAAGCGTGCTTGTATGTTTTTCTCAGCTACTTCAGAGTCAGCAGTTTACCTGGCTTAGGGGTTTTACAGGCAAGTAGAATGGAGGGAGAGCTGAAAGAGAATGCAAGGGAGGGACTGTAATAGTGTCCCATGAAAACGACATGAGTAAGAAAGAGAACAGAGGGCCTAATGGGGAGTCAAAAGAAGATGGCTTCAAGAATTTGGAGTTCTTGAGGGGTTGAATAACTGTGGGAAGTGGGTGCACTGGGAGGCAAGAAAGGAGTAGTCAGTGAGATGTTGTTAATGGGAGTGTTGGAGGGGTGCAATTATTGGTAATGACAAAGTCTAGAATATGTCCATGGGAGTGAATGGTTACAAGGACAAGGTGATTTAAGGATACTGGCACCACCTTCTACTTGGTATACCATAATCACTAAAAACTATAGTAAGAGTAGTGGGCCAGTTGCAAAACCCCTTGTGAATAATTGGAGATGGTATATAGGTGACTTTACAAGGAGTGTTAGTGGGAGGTATAGACTCACAGTAGAAGTTTTAAAAGAGACAGGGGCATCTCAGGAAGAGGTGAGAACAGTGGCCTGAAGCAGCCATGAGAAGTGAGAAGTTCATCTATGAGACTCTGGGCCCGGGGTGCGGTGGGGCCTGGGAAAATAAAACAGCCCATGGAAGTAATGTCCTCTGAAAACAGCCCAGTTTCAGTTAGAGTAACAAGGTAAAGAGGCCATGCAGGGAAAAGGTTGAGGATATGGAGGATTTTGCTGATGGGAGGATGAGAATTCCACAAGGCCTTGTGGAAAGTTCAGGGAAATAGGGAGAAAAGAAAGATAGTCAGATTCAAGGATACAAGAGCCACTTGGGGATGAGAATCAAAGAGATGGTGATGAAAGACCCTGGGCTTGTCGGGATGCATTACAGAAGTGAGTTGTGCCTGATGAACTCCCAGGCAGAGGCAGTCTCTTGCACAGATAAGGGTAGGCAAGGAAGGCAGTAAGAAGGAGGAAGAGTGTCCCTTGCCCGCACGACACACTCCCGCACAAGGAACATAGGCGTGCTTTTTTTTTTTTCTTTTCTTTTTTTTTTTCATTTTTTTTTTTAATGTTTTGGAAAGAAAAAGAGCTTTCTACAGATGAGCACCCTAAGAGGTGGCTCCACATGTAAGGAGTACCTGTCTTTCTAGGCTGGTGTGGGGAAGGAGAACACGGAAGACTCAAATCAGTCCTTTGAGCCCTTAGAGATCAACAATATGGGGTGATGTTTTCCGGCAGGAAAAAGCTAATAACACTGATTAAAAATGTGATGTGGAAATTATCTGTGGTTTTCAACAATTCACACTCTCCTTAACCCACCTGTCATGGGCTCTGAGCAGTCTCAAAATAGTTCCAACTGCACACCATAAACGGCAAAACAAGTGCCATTTCCATCACATAGATATGAAGAAACATCAGGGTTGTAGAGGGTGGTGACAGTGGAGCCTAGAAGAGTCCCAGTGATCAACAGCTGGAAGTAAGTTGGGCAAGTTGAAGTTAAGTTTTGCCTGTTTCCTGGGAAAAGTTACTTCTCCAAGCTTTTTTTATTTAAAAATGGGGGATAGTAATATCTACATTGGAAGCAATTCTGAAGAGCAATCTATGGAGTCCTTAATACCAAATCAGTACTAGTTTTCTTGATCGCCTTCTTTCCGGGTAAGAAACACTGAAATCCAGGACAGACCTGAGTAAGAGAAGAGAACACCAGTATTCCTAATCAGCAAGGACATTAGACACAAGAGTTTCTGAACTGGCTGTAGAAAGAACAAAGTGCATCTCAAAAGCCTTCCAAGTCGAGGGGTTACATGTCAATGGGTTTCCAAGGAGACAGGTTTTACAAAAGCTACTATGAGACACACTCCCTCCACAAAGACAAGACAGCACCACAGTCTGCTCTCAGGGTGTTACTTCTTTGTTCTGACAGATGATGGAATTGTAGGAGGAGGAGGCCTAACGGTGGATAGGCAGCATCCATATGCCAGATTTGTAGAATGAATGAATGAATGAACAAGTGCCGTGTTTTCCTTCCTACAGAGATAGTTAAAAAGAAATGGGAAAGACACATAAAAGTGGCCACATGGGGCCAAGGAGGGCGCACAGAGGTACCTGGGGACATCGTAACTGGGCCTGGGTCCAGTAGCAGAGGTTAGATAATATGAAAGAAGAGCCCAGGCTGGTTCTTAAAACTTTTGGTGCACCCAAAAGGCCAGGCAGCCAAAATCACACTTGGACTCCAGCTGCCCGAGCACTCTTAGTATTCCAGAAACAATGGTCCTGACCTGCCTGCTCCTGGACTGAAGCAGCCTTGTGGGAAGAGGTGTCTCTGAGCTCTGACACTGAGCATGGAAAATGGAATGCACTTTATTTTTTTTTTTCCTTAACTAGATATTTACTAGTTATACCTAATCAAGGACTCCCTCAATGTGAGACGCTATTTTCCAGTCAGTGTTCTGTGGAACACAGCTCTATAAGATAGTCAGTGCAGGAAGGGTATCTTGTCAGAGAATGCTAGAAAACCCTCCAATCGTCCCATCAGAGATACACGGTGCACACTGGCATATTATATTTGTGTGTGTATGTGACAGAGTCTCTCTGTTGCTGCAAGCTAGAGTGCCATAGTGTCATAACTCACAGCAACTTCAGGCTCTTGGGCTCAAGAGATCCTCCTGCCTCAGCCTCCTAAGTAGCTGGGACTACAGGTCCCTGCCAAAAAATTTAAGCAATCCTCCTGCCTCAGACTTCCAGACTGTTAGGATTACAGGATGGGCCCTGTGCCCAGACACACACTGGCATATTAAAAGCTCACAAAACCTCAATGATTAGTGTTATTAAAATATATGTGACTTTTTCTCATTCAAATCTATGAAATCACCCCTAGAAGCAATGTGCTTCTCAAGTCCCAGCCCAGCACCCAGTGCACACACCCCGTGCGAAAGACCTGGGCTCTGAAAAAGAGAGGGACATGGCCTTCTTTCATTCCACAAACCCGGAGAATGTAAAGATTTTAAAAAGACTATTGCAGCACCGAAGAGCTATAGAAAAATGCTGTCAACTCAATGGTGTTGGCAATGTTGCTGAAGCTAGAATTTCAGAAGAAGGCATAACTTGACTTTAGGCCTCCTCCCTGATTGTTACCTGAATGTCTTGGACCATTAACCAGCAGCTGAAGTTTTTCAGGCCTCATCATGAGGGCAGGTGTTTTGCATCTGGTTCTCTTAACCTAGCATTTGTTTCTATAAATCTATGGACCGAAAAATATTATAGCAATCGTTAAGACTTTATGGGTCAAAATATTAATGAGAGCAGGCAGGTGCTCTCAGTATGTTGTCATCCTGCCTCCTGCATTGGAATCACCTGAGAAGCTTGTTAAAATGCATATTCCCAGGTCTACCTGAACATTCTGGATTAGTTTTATCTAATAAACTAATTAGTTTATTAGATAAACTAATAAGGGAGAAGGGTGAGGAGCCATATTTTAAACAGGTTCCCCCCACATCATTCTGATTCATGTTTATATCTCAAAACCACCACACCCAGCATTTCTAAAACGGTTGAGACAACAAAGCTTTTGGGAAAGACATGACACAAAGAAGCCAAGAGTAGAAATTGGTGGCACTGAGCTCATGTTAACTAACAACAAAGGAAGCTCCAGACAAGGAATGTGTCGGTCCCATGCCAGAGCATGAACACTGCTCCAGAAGCTGCCTAGACAGTAGCCAGGGTATTTACAGTTACATTGGCAGGGATGCTCCACAGTGGAAAGTGGGATGCTGCAGCTGCTCACAACTGGACAAGAGGAGACACTAGAGCCTACAGGTCGCAGCACAAACTTTAATCTCACCATGGACACTCGCGAGGCCACTTGGCTTTTCACTGCAGAGCTGACCCCTTGGAAGCACAGCCATCTGTTGGAGAGGTGGTAGGTACTCTGCAGGTATTGGCACACAGAGCGCCCAGGAAAGCTCCATGGGCAGGTACTGTGGTTCTTGTTTTAGAAATGAGGCAAAGGAAGCTCTGAGAGCTGATGTGACTGGGCCAAACTTACATAAATAGTGTGTGATGGGGCAAGGCCCTGGCCAAGGGCTGAGGGACCCCAAAGGCCAGGATTTTCCTATGCCAAAGGTGCTGCCTAGGCAGAAAACACACCACAACAGGTGCGTCCTCGTCCCCTTGTAAGTTAAATTTCTCAATGTAAATAAACTGGTGGGAGCCACAGTAACCCTACCCTGGTACTGCCATCCTGTTAGCCCAAGCAGACAGGCAGATAGCCCCTCGCTTTGCTTATCTTTAGCTGAAACAACAAAACCCCTAATAATCTTCCATTTGTGAAGATATTTTGCATTTATAAAATAATTAAGCTATATAATTAGCTCTTTGCCCAAAGTTGGTCCTCAGGTAATTTATGAAGAACCACAATTCTTTCCTGCTTCTCTAATGTTATTCTCTATACCTCCTCCAATCCAATCTTCACTCCATTCCCCTTATACTATGCTCCCCTCCCCCATCACCCTTCCTCTGCTCACTGGAGAGGACCTAATACCAGCCAATCATACTTACTGAGCAATTTGCATTACAGTGTTTCTTCTTCTGGTTCTATCAGTGCCTGAATTCATTTTGGATGCTATAACAAAATATCATAAACTAGGTGGCTTATAAACAACCAAAATTTATTTCTCATAGTTCTAAGGACTAGGAAGTCTAAGATAAGGCACCAGCAGATTCAGTATCTGTAGGGTCTGCTTTTTGGCTTATAGACAGCACCTTTATACTGTGTCCTCACATGGTGGCCGGGACGAGCTAGCTCTGTGGGCTCTCAAAAAGCACTAATCCTCATCATGAGGGTTTTACCCTAATCATCTAATCACCTCCCAAAGGTCCCACTTTCAAATACCATCACCTTGAGGGTTAGGATTTCAACATGTGAATTTTGAAGGGAAACAAACATTCAGATCATAGCAATCAGGCCTTGACTCTCACATGAAGAAAGAAGGGCTTTGCCCCAGTAGAAGCAGGTAGGGGGCAGGAGCTAGGAGTTGGGGGGTATGGTTTCCCACTCCCAAGTCAACTTGATAATGCCAAGAAAACCCAGTAGTTCAGATGCTTCCACAGGGAACACAATCCTAATTAGCTATTGGCCATTATTGTTCATTATTTACATGCTTGGAATCATCTTAGAGCACTTAGCAAAAGTGAGCCCACACAGAAATGTAGAAACATGAAAATCTACAACCCCTATGAAGTTTTTCATTGATACATTCAAGAAATATTTATTGCAAGAAGCTGGGAGGCATGTTCCTGAAGAACAGATGCTCTGGACTCCAACTAACCCTATTCAAACCCTGGCTCTGCCTAATTACCAGCTGTGTGACCTGAGGATGTTGACTTCTCAAAGTCTCTTTTTCCTCAAGTGTGAATGGGTTTCATTACAGTACTTACTTCATAAGGCTGTTTTGAAGACAAAATGAGACAAGTCATGTTGATAACTTATTGTCACAACACATAACAATTAAGACAGCAACAAATGGTGGCTATAATTTTTATTAAATATATTGAGTGCTTTCTCTGCACCAAGCACAATACTATGCACTGAAGCTAAGGAGATAAATAAAGTCCCTGCCTTCAAGAAGCAGTCAATGGAAGAAAGAGTCACATAAACAAATAATCATAACTTTATAGGTTCAATAATAGAAATGCATAAATAAGGGCTGTGGGATCCATAGGAGTGACTAACACTGAGAGAGTCAAGGTCAGCTCCACAGAACAGGTGTCACCTAAACCTATCAAGAATAAGTAAGGATGAAATGAATCAGCATGTGCTAAGGCCATAAAGGCCTCACGAGTGGCACATTTGGGAACAAGGAGAGAGGTGCCAATGAGACAAACCAGGGAACACAGACTGCGGCCTGACAGCCAAAGGCCTTGTTCACCAAAGTTGGGGTATTTGATGTATTGTTCGTCTCTACCACTAGAATGTCAGCCCTTTGAGGGCAAGGGCTTTTGTGTTGTGTGTGTCTTTGTCCTCAGCGCCCAGAACAAAGACTGTCACACAGTAAACTCTCAAGAACTGTTTGTTAAGACAATTCATTAACTTTATCCTATAAATAATGAATGAGCCATAGGAAGTCCAATGGGATAAAAGTTGGCCTGCAAGAAGAGACAAGTGTCGTAGTGAGTACAGACAATCCCTGACTTATGATGACTTGAATATTTTTTGACTTACAATGGTGCAAAAGTGATATGCCTTCAATAGAAACTGTCCTTCAGATACCCAAATAATTGCTCTGTTTTTTCACTTTTCAATAAATTACATAAGATTTTCAACACTTTATTATGAAATAGGCTTTGAGTTAAATGATTTTGCCCAACTGTCAGGTAATGTATGTGTTTTGAGCATGTTTAAGATAGGCTAGGCTAAGCACTGCATTTTTGACTCATGATATTTTCAACTTATAATGGGTTTGTCAAATTATAACCCCTTTGTAATTTGAGGATCACCTGTTCTAGGAAACTATGATAGTAGTAAGGGCCTCCAGGGAGGCATGGCAATGGGGTAGGGAAGAGATTTCCAAAGATGAATTCATGCAATTTTTGAGATGTTAAGGCCCCTATTGAATGAGGTAGTGAGATATTTGAGATGTTAGAACAAAGGGGAAAAAAAAGTTAACTTGACTTAGTAAGCAACGATGAATTATACAGACAGGGGCAGGGGAGGGTTATTAGTTGAAGTAATAAATGTTGCCATTCAGAATAGACTTGGATAGCACAGGTTAGGGTGTAAAAGGTAAGTAGTTAATATTATATGTGTCGAGTTTGAGGTCTCTGTGGGGCATCTAAGTAGAGCTGTCTAGTTGACAATGACTGTGTAAGTCTAGAGTTTGATAGAAACAATGAGAGACTGATCAAGATTCACTGCAATGGGTAAAGTCCACAAGGGAGAGAATTCAGTGTGGAAAAGCAGACCAAATCCTCTTCAATAGCATAGTCATTGAACACCAAGAATGTGAGACTCACTGGATTAGAAACACTTAGATGTACAAGCCAGAATATCAGCCTTAAATGGGTTTATAACTGGCAGGGGGAGACAAGAGATCAACATGAAATAGAGAATAAAACTGGAGAATGAAAACAGCATGTAAAATTGAAACAATAGTTTGATTCGGTGGCAGAAGGGATTTCTTCCAGAAAGTGGAAGAAAGACTACTCACTGAATTACACAAATATAAAGCTGAGGGTGGTGATGGGAGTTGCAGGCTGACAGAAGGCCTCCAAAGGACGTGAGCTGTGCAAGGACCTTGGAGGATGGGTAGGATTCACAAAAGGAAAAATACAACGTCTGCAAATAACCATTACCACCTCTCACCAAATAGATGTAACAGACATGCCAGGACCCTCTGGTGCAGCAAATGCTCTCTATGTGGCACTATAATTCACTGTTAATCACACTGATAGGCAGAAATATCGCCCACGTTTGGAAAACAAAACATTTGGAGAGAAAAAGACTATGTGAAGAGTCTCCTTTTTGCTTTGTATGTGAATGCTATTGCATATGTGAAGAAAAGGCGTGAGACATGCTGGTTAGAAAGCTGAAGAGAGTTGTTTATAGCAAGGCAGAGAAGTGTCCCTGCTCTTCAGTTACACCAAAGGCTGTCATACAGAAGAGGGACTGGATGTATCAGATGCCAATGACAGAAGCTCTTAGGAATCAAACTTCAGGATGTTATAAAGATGCCTAACAGTCAAAGATGTCAGAAGGGAAAAAGAACCTGCCTTGGGGATAACCCAGGACCTTTCACTGCTGGCAGTGTTCAATTGGGTCTGGATAACTTTTTAACAGCAATGCTATGGAACAAATTCAAAGAGGGCATGAAATGTCCATTCCAAGAATCTAAGGTTCTGCAATTCATAGCCAAACAACCAAGATCATTTCACTGAAAGTAGTGCTTCTACGTGCTACACAGTATGTCTCGAGAAGCACTTCGTATTCTTTCTTGAGGTGGTAACGGCAACCCCACTAAAGCAGGCATTTAGCTGTACCACAGAGAATCTGGTGAGCAGTGGGATCCAACCTTCACTTGGTCACAGGAAATGGCATCAGTGCTAGAAACAAGGGTGTTCTCTCAGTGGCTGCATAGGACAGAGAGGGAAAAGACAGAAGCCCCCTTAAATACCAGGCTAACTCAGTAAAAAGGCTGTTCACACCTGTGGCAAAAAGAAAAAAGATACCCCAAATCTGTTTCCGGGGGTTGATCTTTAAGAGCCTAATTTAAAACTTTTTCTTTTTAAGAACTAAGAGCTTTTCGCAACTGCTGTCTCACGTATCCATCTAACAGCCCATGAAATGTCATTATTTTAATTTTGTAGATAAAAAAACAAGGCACAAAAATAAGTCAATCATTGTGTCATAAGTATAGTGGAGTCATACCTTCCACTGGGTGAGGTTCTAAAATTAGCTCATAAGGCAAAAATCACATGTGCTCAGAATTGCCTTTGAAAATCCCTGAATTCAATGGTGAAGTATAGTCCACGCAATAGAGTATATAATAAAGGATATAAACACACAATACAAATTTTAAATGTGTATCTCTCTTTAAATTACAGAAAAGAGAGAAAAATTAAGGTATCCTGTATGCAGTTAAGTTTTCCTAAGTCAAACACACCCACTCACAGTGGAGCAGCCACTGCACTCACAGAGTTAAACTCCATGTTTCCGTATCATTAAGACAGGTGAGCTGCCCAGGTCAGCTGGCCTTTCAGAAGCTGAAAAGTGACACACTAGCTCTCATTTACTGGGCACTGATTGCCTCCCCGGCACTGCACTGAGCATTTTATTAAACCCTCACAACCCCTTGCCTCTGGAATAGATCAGCTCTCTGCTAATAGCCCCATGTTATAGATGACAGTCAGAGACTGACAGAGAGGGAACCCCACATCACACACACACACAGCCACGGAGCAGCAGAGCTGGACACAGAGGTCTGTGTGACTCAAAAACACAGCCTTTGAGGAGCAATTCTCCAATCACATGTGCATCACAATCATTTACCCAGGGAGGGAGCCTGTTAAAAATAGAGTTTCCTGGGTCCATCTCAGGCCAGTTGACTCCAAATCTGAGCTCCCTTCCCGGTGGACTCTGATGCAGGTCGTCTGATGACCACACTATGAGAAGTCCTGCTGGTGGTGCTAATGCCCTGCCTAATACGTTCTCTACTAAACCACATGTCAGTGCTGTCAGTGCGATGCCAGGGGGCTATAAATAAATGTTTGATGGTGATCAGTGATAACGCTGTGTCCACATCCTCTTCCCTCTCATCTCAGCAGCAACTTGCCTGGAGCTCCTCCAGAAGCACACCCAGTGACCTTGGGTTTGTTTTAATAATTCAGGGCACAGTAACGCTCTCAAAACTCTGAGACGTTTTCCTGCATGAAATCTGATTCATAATTAATCCAAATAATCTTTTTACTTTATTAAAAAAAAAAAAACCCTCAAAGGCTGATTACAAGTTCAGGTTTGGCTGTCACACACCCCACGAAGGCATCCAGTCATGGGCTTGTGTTTCTGAATGGAATCATTCTGCTCCTTTTGATTGAAAAGGCGCGTGATCTAGTGCCAGATGGCGACATTTGTACAAGTCAAGCCGGATTAAGTCAAGAGCTCTAGTGAAGCATAATGCAGATAAAGAAAATGACAGATTATCTACACACACACACACACGCACACGCACACACACATGCAGCTAATGCTAAATTAGTTTTTTTAATTTCAAATTCATATGAAGGTACAAGTGTTTAGGTTATATTGTCTTCAATTCTAAAGTAAAGTTCAAGTTGCTCTCGAGGCCCCTACTCAGGGGGTGTGCTAAACACCATCACATTGTGCACATTAGGTGAGATCCTGCCAATCACCCTCCCTCCTCCCCCCGCCTTGCTAGACTATATTTGTGTTTTATCTTTCTTGTGGGTGTATACTTGTTTATATATTGGTTTCATATCAGTATTGAGTACACTGGATTATTTTTTCATTCTTGAGATAATCTACTAAGAAGAATGTGTTTCAATTCCATCCAGGTAAACACAAAAGATGTAAAGTCTCCATCTTTCTTATGGCTGAGTAGTACTCCATGGTATACATGTGTCACCGTTTGTTAATTCCTTCCCGGGTTGATGAGCATTTGAGTTGCTTCCACAACTTGGCAATTGTGAGTTGAGCTGTAATAAACCCAGCTAATACTAAATTCTTTAAACTGTGGCAGCAGAGTCTCTGTCAGCCTATCCCTGATCCCCACCCTCTAGCCCCAGTCTTTCACAGCTGGGTACACGCCTTCATCAGCCCACCTGCAGCTGGCATGTCCACAGTGCAGGCAGAGCCTGCCCTACATCAGGCAGCCCAGAACTAGGTCCCTGGTGCCCCCACAGTGACCTGCACACTTCAAGCCTGCTTTGTCCACTCTAAGCACAGCATGAGCAGCCTAGAGCCTCAGCACAGGGGAAGGCACTATTATCCTCCCAGCTTTCCAGCCAGGCCCCTTGGCATCCATCCATCCCTCACTCCTTTTCCTCACCCTCCACAGCTAATCCATATGAAGTCCTATCAACCCTATCTCTAGTCCACCTGCCTCTCTCCAGCTCCTGCTGCCAGGAGGATGCCAGCTCCAGCCACCACACTTTCTCTCTGGGTTGCTGTAGCAGCCTCCTCACTGTTCCCATGCCCCAAGTGTCACCCATGGCTGGCTGATTGCTCCCACCCTGTGTGTGCACAAGCCTCACTCAGAGGAAGGTAATACACACTCCGCCCATCAACCCATGAATAATAAAGTTCTCATTTAAGTATCCAAATCCCCTTGCCCTTCTTCCATTCTCATTCTCCACCATCTCCCCTTAAACTTTCGTGGCTGCCCCTTGCTTTTAAAACCAACCCAGACTCCTCATGATCGAGTGCAAAGGTTGTGCATGGGCATTAATCTATGTGTGTCGCTTGCTACTTCCCTCATCACACTCTGCACTCCAGCTGCAGTCTAGTCAGACTGATTGTATCAATCAGATCTCAGCCCTGGGGTTGCAAAGACAATCCAATTGATAGCTAATGTCTCCAGGGATGATTCCATTTTCTATTTCCCAATGAAGCCAGGATACTTAGAAGTTATAAATATTTTAGGCAAATTTCAATTATTCAGGAGCTGATGATCTCAGTGTGTGTTATACAGATTTCTTTGTGCCCCCTCCTCTGTGACTTGTCAACTGCTCTCTTATTTTAAAATTATAGCTAATGTAAGTACCTAAACAATGTAAAAAGTACATTTTCCAGTCAATGATTCATTCAATCACTCAGTAACTATTTCTTGATCACCTACTCAGTGCCAAGCACTGTGCAGGGTACAAGGCCCAATGATTATAGGGCTCAAACCACAAGGCAAACACAACCCCTTCCCTCATGAAACATATATTTTAGCAGGAAGATAGGCTTAAACAACAAATTATCTAATTAACTATTTGATGACCATTTTGGAAAGTACTATGAGGGAAGAACCAGCTGCAAAGAGACCATAGATGTCTAGCCTAGAGACACGACAAAGACTTCTCTGAGAAACTGATGTGTGAACTGAGACCTTAAGGATAAGCAAGAATCAAGTCCATAGGCAGGGCAGGTGGGGAGGAAGCACCCAGGTAGAGGGAATAGCATTTATTTGCACAGATCCACACAGAAGGGTAAACGTTTGAGAAGGTGAGGATGGCCAGAGCACAAAGGACAGGAGAAGACCAAAAACCAGTCCAGGAGGGATGGCAGGGCCAGAGCCTTCAGGCCTTGCAAGCCTATGCTACTCAAACTGTTTATTTCTAACACGTCAAAGACTAATACTTATGTAAAATACAATAAAAATTAACTACTAGGGCATTGAAATTAAAAGATACACAAAATTCAAGCCCCAATTTTTTGCCATTAGTTTTAACAAACACAAAATTATTCTACCACTTGCTAAGTTTCTAATGGTTGACCTCAATTTGTGGGCTTTTTCGTGGTCTAACAATAGACACGGACTGGCTCCAGGGACCTCACCTTGAGTAGCAGCGTAGTAGATGGGAAGTCAGAGTTGTATTTTTCAAAGATCACTCTGGCTGTTGTATGGTGGATGGGGTTGTGTGGCAGGGGCAGTTGGGGCTATTGTGAGTGTCTTGGAGAGAGATCATGTACGTTCAAGAGAATGCTATTAAATGCCTGTGACAACCTATAAACTGGCATCAACATTCATTACTAAGTGAAAACTAGAGGTCATCTCTACAAGTAGAATTCACATTTCCAAAAACCTAGTAAACCCAGACTCTCTGAAGACTTACTTAAACGCAGCCCTTAGGAGCACTTCACTGGTGACCTTATAACAAGATCCTTTTTGCCGCTTCTGTAAATAGCTTTTCTATGTCATCCACAGTTGAGTTGGCCTTTACTGAAACCCCTTGATGCCCCATCAGCACTACGGGCCTTCCAGAGAATACAGCTGCCATTCCTCATGCAAATGCCTTGCAATGAATAGACCCTCAGACCCAAAGAGAATCCGCTTATATGTAAGAGGCTGTTATTTTCACCACTTTCTCATCTATCTTAAAATGATAAATTTCCAAAGGTCCTGATGACTTTAAAAGGACAATTGAGTTTATGCAGCTGGGAGAGAAGAAGGGAGGGTTCAAAGAGGGCCAAAATGGTTTCAATTTAATTCAAACAAACATTTCTGTAGCATAAGCAACATGCCAGGCATTGAGCTGGAAACTGAGGTTACAGACACAAGGAAACAATGTCTAAATAATAAACTAATAACGGGCAATGCTGCATGACAAACACCACACACAGACACGTGCACAGCAGAGGCAGTGTCCACTCTGAGGGCAGGGGGAGAACTTTTCCCACATGGGGTGGTGACTGATCTGCTTTTAAAACAGGGAATTTTCCTATCAGACAAGCCTAAAAACACTATTCTAGGGTAAGGAATTGGCATGATGCATTGGGAAACCACAGACAGCTGCCTACTGAGAAAATGCATAGGAACAGGGCATAAGGGGATTGGGGGGGGGGGCTACAAAAGGCCTGTGCACCAGAAAAACAAAGAAATGAGGCCATGAGGACTTGTCTGAGAATCTGGGCCTGGACTAGACTCCAAGGGTACTGGTCTTGTGGGTGTGATTATTACAGCTGAAAGAAAAAACAGTGGTTTGTACATGTGACACTCCTTCATGGAGACCTCCAGAAACAACAGGATGAGACTCTGAAGGAGCTGGAAGTCCTATGGTATACAGGTGGAGACAAATGCCAGGGACACTGGACTTGCTACTGTGATGTCACTTAAACTGACAGGTCCAGGGAACTCAGGTCCCTCCCTGCACATTCATGTGAGGTACAAAACGGTGGGTGCTGCCCTGGATGTAAAGGCACAACTTTCCTCTACCAGACCTCCTAAAAGAAGAGGGAAAAAGCCCTCTCCCTTCCCTCCCAACTTTAAAATGTAGCCAGAAAGCCCTGTGGCTTCCTTTCCTCGTATCATCATATTCCAAATGCAATAAATAAATGCTATTTTCTCGGTGGATGATAAAGAAAGGAAGATACTGATGTTTTCACTACTATTTATCAGAGATAGCACTAACTGAGTTAAACCACCCAGAGTGTGTAAGAGTGTGTGTGTTGTGTACGTGTGGACATGTGCATGCTTACGTACATGCTCACCTACACACATGTGCAGTGCAGGAGGGACAGGCAGAGATCTCAGAGACCCTCCTTCAGAGAAGCACCCCCCACCAAAAGGGGCTGCACCAGACAGGGGTCTAGGACCTTGCCATCAACTCCATGCTTCCAACAAACCCCCAGCCCCAAAATCCTCTCAGGAGATAATGGCTGCCCCCCAGAGGTTAAATACACACCCTGAAATCCGACTTAGAAAAACATTTCCTTTCTTCTTAGGAACTTGTCAAATATGGCCAGCCTAAAAAGGTACCTATAACTCTTAACCTTTTCCTGTTGCCAAACTATTCCCACAAGAGCTCTGAAACCCAAGTCTCTCTGCTTTGGAAATCTCCCGTGTTGATAACAAGAGATCGCAGAGGCTGTGCAGAGCCCAGAGCATGAACCCAGGATGCTGACGTCACTTTGCAAAGCTGTTAAGAGCATTAATGAGTTCATGGGAGTCTAGGCCACTCTGATGGGAGACACCAAGATAAACCCCTTGCCCTTTCCTCTTTCCACTGTGAGAGCAGCCGTGGAATGAGGCCAGGCTTTATATTTGCAGAGACCTCAATTTGAACATGGCTAGACCACACTCAAAATTCTTAAACTTGACAGTGCATCAGAACCAACTGGAGAGTTTGGTAAAACACAGATTCCTGGGCCTCACCTCAGAAGTTCTGATTTAGTGAGTCTGGTATGGCCCCAAGAATTTGCATATGGACCACATTTTGAGCAGCCTTGAGCTACCACTTATGACCTCAATGACCTTTGCCAAGTTACTTAACTTCCCTAAGCCTCAGTTTCCTCATGTTTTAAATAAGCATAGCAGTATCTGTCTCCTCAACTCTCCATGGGTAGGCATCGCATGAGACAGCCTGTTTTCCATTACTGGCACAGAAAAGGGATTTGATCAATGGAATTTTTTATTGGAAAAAGAAGTACCAAGAGAGCCACAAGCTCTCAGGACAGCAATACAGGTAGAATCCTGGGGTTCTGAAGCCCAAATCTCAGAAAGAAAGTGTAACACACATACCCCTCATGTGTTAAAATATTATCAGCTCCCTAGGTTCCTTGAGGTTTACTTGCTCTTGAGAAGAAAGGTAGAAAATGTAGCTACAAGGGGCTGTCCTGATGGCTCCAGCTTCAATATCATTTAGTCATGAAAACATTCATGAATCAGAGCCATAGTTTTGTGCTGGGTTCCAGAGACTGAGCTGAACAGGTGCTCACTCCTGTGTTTGAGAATATCATGGAGCCAGACACAAGCAAATAACTAAAATGTATTAAGGATCACATGAGAAATATTATGAAATGCCATGGAAGCCAAAGAGAAGAGGATATTTGTCCTGCCTGCAAAGAAGCAAAGGATTTGGAAAGCTTCGCTAAGGAGGGTACATTTGCAATGGGCCTTGAAGGATACTTAGGATGAGGACCAGGGACATCCCAAGCAGAAAGAAAAGCACAGACGCAGGACAGTCAGTGGCAAGCTTGGGAACTCTGTAGCTTTGGCCTGTGGTGTGCCCAGAGTTAAGCACACATGGGCAGCAGCAGAGCCTAGTGCAAATCCAGGAAGAGCCTGGAAAACTGTGGTGAGAAATTCCTCACGAGGGAAATAAGGACACATCAAATGTTTAGGCAGAGATGTAACACAATCCCACTGTTTCAAATCCAGCACTGTAGCAGCTATGTGTGGAAAGAGTGGAAGACCAGGATTAGAAGGAGGGAAACCATTCAGGAGGCAAGGGATGGTTAAAGCCTGACCCACAGCAATTGCATAGACAAGAAGATGAGGAGGAGAAATTAAAAGGCATTTCATTCAAACTAGCTCTGATGTATTTTGCCACTTCATTTAAAGGCAGTGTTCACACCAGGAATTAATCTCCAGGGACCTGAGCATATGACCTTTAACAAACAAATGTCTCCAAGGAGGTTTCACTCAAGTGGGTATAAAACATAAGTAGTTGACTTGGTGGCGTCTTCTAAAAGCTTAGCATAAACATCCTGTTCAGAGATACAAACAAGGGACTCCCACTGCAGGCCTGACAGTGTGACTGTCCTGTCAGATGACCAGGCTAGGAGGCCCAAGATGGGGGCAGCCAACCAAGTCATCCAGTGGCAAAGCTCTGGAGGTGCACACCCCAGCGCCCCTTCCTCCTAAGTGGGAAGGTTTACTGGCACCTAGTTGTAAGAACTGCATTCCTGCCACAGAAGCCAGTCCCCTCTGCCAGCATCTCTGCTAGCCTAGCCAGGGCATTCCTGTTGTCCACTCAGCCTCACCTGGCCACAGGGCTATTCAGCTGCTCATCAGCTCCCTTGCCATGCTCTGGGTCTGGCCAGTCCTGTGGAATATTGGGAGAACCACTGGATATAGAGCAACATGACCTTGGACAAGTCACCTCTGTTGACCTTAGTTTCCTCACCTGTAAAATGGAGGTAATAGCATCTTCTCTGCCTCTAACACATGTCATTGGGAGGACTAAAATGGAGGTAATAGCATCTTCTCTGCCTCTAACACATGTCATTGGGAGGACTAAATAAAACAAGCTATACAAAAATGTTCTATGACTTGCAAATGGATAACAGTGTGTCACTGTTTTGACTTATAGTCCAGTCTCCTAGTTTCAGCTTCTTATGCTTCCCCACCAAAGGTCATCTGGCTGATCACTGGTAGGAGGACCAAAATTCATCAGTTTATCTGTCCAACCATCGACCTCTCCACTCCACAAACATATATCCAGCATATCCAGCAATGAAGACCAATTTATGTGTTTCTTTGTTTGGGTGTTTTGTTTTTTTGTGTGTTGTTTTTTGAGACAAGAGTCTTGCTCTGTTGCCTAGTCCAGAGTGCAGTGGCATCATCATAGTTCACTGCAACCTAAAACTCGTGGGCTCAAGTGTGCCCACCACCACACCTGGCTAATTTTTCTATTTTTTGTAGAGACAGGGTCTTGCTCTTGGTCAGGCTGGTCTCCAACTCCTGAGCTCAAGCCATCCTCCTGCCTACGCCTCCCTGAATGCTGGGATTACAGGTATAAGTCACCACGTTCTTCCAATTTCTGTTTAAATGATATGTCAGAAACCATCTTCATAAATTCAAATCCCAGCTCCCTTATTTTCTGTATGAACATAGGCAAATTATGTGACTTCTTTGTGCCTCATGTTTTTATCTATAAATGAATAATGATTATACCTAAAATGTTATTGTGAAAATTCAAATGACATACTATTTGTAAAATGCTTAAAACAGTGTCCAGCACCTTGTAATCATTCTATTAGTGTTTGCTGTTATTATTAATACTACTATTGTTATTGCTAAATATTCATGAAACAGAAGAAGTGGTGGCTATCTCTTGAGCAGCAAGACAGACAATGACATTCAAGTTCATATTCATCTCAACTGTTAAACTTGGTAAGGCCAGAAGCCCAGCGGGGGTTGGGGTGCTGCTCCCAGCTGACCAGACTCCAGCAGGGCTCTGCCTGGTGCTTTCTGATGCTGCATGGCCACATTATGTCTCTGGGAGCAGAATCAAATATCCTTCTTACATCTTGATGAAAGAGACAGGCAGAGACCATCCTACAAGGGGACTGCCCTATAGCCAAGAGATGGATACAGCAGGTAACATGCTGTCCATGCTGGCAAGTTGAATCCAAAGAGCCAGACAGTAGATTTAGAAGTAGACTGTAGAAGTTTCAGGAGAGGCAGCTAAATGGACCAGTGCCCCAAAGGTATAAGACAAATATCTCACTGTGTCTGGGCCAGGGGCAAGCCTCTGCTCTAGGAAGGATGCTGACTCAGAGTAAGGGCAAACTGAATTTGAATTTGGGCTCTCCCTCCCACCATCTTGGAGACCACGGCAAGTTCCTCTTGTACTTAGTGCATCTTCATCTGCACAATGGAAATAATAAAACCTACTTCTCAGGATTAAGTTACATCCTGGCCAAAGGTCCAGCATATCACAGGCATTCAAAGCTCTGAGATGAAACAGTCTTACTAGATCTGGTATGGATATTAGCATGTGACTATTACCAGCATCTTTAAAACAGGGAAACCCGACAATGACTCACCTGCTGCTATGTTTTCCAGGCATTTCCCTTCTGGCCCATGAGAGCCGGGTCCTTCAGGTGGCATAAACTGGGGGCAACTGGACTGTGGCAGGACAAGAGCAAGGGCATGCCCCTAGGAATTCTCAGTTAACAAGCTGTATGCATGTACAGCACAACCCGTGTAAGCCAAGGGAATTCAACACTTGGGGGTCCCTAAGGAATCAATGTGTTAAGAAAAAAAAAAAAAATCCAGGTCAAAGAATGAAAATACCTCAGTTTGGTGACTGGCTCACACATGGAAGCTCCAGGAGACCCAACAGGCAACAGCAGCCAACTTTCTGAAATTTGATTTTAGACAAACTTGGGGCCATCGACAATTTTTTTTTAACTCAAGCCAAATGTTTTTTACTCAAAGCTATCTTTCTTCATTCCCTGAAAGAAACCTTCAAAAGGCTCAGTCCTTCCAGGCCTGCCAGACCTACTCACTCAACCTCTGGGAGCCTGAGATTTACGTGTGACTTGGAAAGAAAAGGACCTACTTCCTGGAGCAGCTAAGAGTTGAAGGAGGAAATGTCCATGTGTGCCTAGCACAGGGAGGTCCTCAATAGGTTCCCTCTTACCTCACTTCATGTTTTGGACTTTGATGCATTATTGAACGCGGTAGAAAGTCAGTAAAGGTTTATCAAACGGAGAAAGATCATTTTACAGTCCTGACTTTTAAACACTTCACATGGCGTATGTTTCCTACTTCCCCCAGATTTTAAGAGATGGTGCCAGCATTCTGCTCCTGAGTTGTGATAAACTGCTTTTCCATACTCTGAATGAGAGAAAGAAAGGACCCAGCCTGGGCAGGAACAGCACTGAGAACCCAGCTCAGAGCTTTCTCTCTCCTGCCTCTTTTCTTCCTTCTCCTTTCTACCTTCCTTCATCAGCTCTTCATTAAGTTTCATCTACATACTAGTATGGCTGGACAAGTGCCCAAAAGGTACAGGACAAATGTCTCACTGGGCTTGGACCCAGGCAAGTCTCTGTTCTGAGAAGGAGTCAACACAACTGGATTAAATGTGGACCCTGCCTCCTGCCAGCTGGGGGACCTGAGGCAAGTTCCCAAACTTCTCAGAGCCTCTGTGGCCTCATCTGGGATGAACTCAAATCCAGATCTAGATTAAAATCTCATGTTTTTCTCACTACTCTCAACTGAAAATTTAGTAAGTGAAACAAGGGCAGCACCTGTGGCTCAAAGGAGTAGGGCGCTGGCCCCATATGCCAGAGGTGGCTGGTTCAAACCCAGCCCCGGCCAAAAACTGAAAATAATAATAATAATAATAAGTGAAACAAAACAAATCACTTCTCTTAAGAAAGGATTTTATTGTTCTCCTCATCTATCCCCAGGAAAAGTCCTTAAAAAAAAAAATCATATATCTACCCAATGATGTCACTATAGTAGCCACAAAGGACCCACTTAATCTAGAGAAATAGAACACTGTCAACAGAGGCCACCTGTCACTCCCATGAGCTCCTCCTGCCTCTAAGCAGGTGATGAGTCAATTTATCTAACATGTCCACGTCTCAACAGGTCCAGTTACAGGAATCTGTTAAGTGTCACTAGATAAACATACAACACAAACCTGAAACATGTCCTCTTTTAAACTCTGACATGGATGGGCAGCCAGAAATTCTTTGTCCCACCTAAACACTGGGCTGTTCCCAAAGAGGTGTCATCAGATTCTGAGTATAGGGCCTAACCAGTCTCCAGAGAGCTGCTGGGTAGACTGTCCCATATCCAGGCTGACCGAAAGAGGTCATTTGAACAGAGGAGACTTCTGTGGTTAGGACTTTGGCTAACAGTTCGGATCAAAGCAGAAAGTCTGTGAAAATGAGAGTCAAAGTCAGGGAGGGAGGCAATGAAGATAAGGGCACTATGTGAACGTGTTCCAGCCAACAGTAAAGGAACAAACTGCTCAGAAGTAGAGAAGACTTGAAGCCTTGCTTCACCTCTCACTAAGTTCACTATGTGAACTTGGAAAAGTTATTCAACCTTTCTGGGCGTCATTTTTTACTTTTGAAAAATGGCAATATGTAAGTATCTCTACTTCTCAGGATTGCTATGAGCATTACGGAATAATGTATATGAGGTCTAACAAGTAAGTTCCCAAACTTACCACTAGGCACTTATGTTAGCAACACTATACAAACAGCTTGGTAAGGGTTCATGACCTTGGTATACCAGGTTGTCATGGCTGTGTTCCTGTCGACATGTGGCAGTCTCTTGCTGAGTGGTATCTGTTATTGTTGCTGTGTGTTTTCGTGTGCCATTGCAAGAACATAGGAGCTTAAATTAGAGCAACTAATAAACATTTGTAAATTTCTTGTTAAACTTCGCAAGAATGAAAGTGAAAATGGGATCATGTGTTAATTCAAGTTTGTGGGGATAATGCCATGAAGAAAATGGCTATGTACAAATGAATTAAATGTTTTTTCTGAGAGGAGAGAAAGCGTCACTGATGAAGAGAGGTCAGGGTGCCCAGTAATGAGCAGAACTGACAAAAACATAATAAAAATTCATTGAATTGTACATTAAAATCATCATCTGACTATGAGAAGCATAGCAGACCAAGTAAACATCAATAGAGAAATGGATAGGAAAATCTTGACCACCAACTCTTGGCTCTTGCATCATGTCAATGCACCAGCTCATACAGCACTGTCAATGAGGGAGCTTTAGCCAGTAAACAAATAACTGTATTGGAAACCCTTCCTACTCACTAGATCTGGCCCTGAATGATTTTTTTCTTTACCCAAAGATAAAGAAAATATTGAAAAGAATTTGATGACATTCAGGACTTTAAGGGTAATACAATGATATATTACCACAGGTCTGATGGCCATTCCAGGAAAAGAGTTCCAAATTGCTTTGAAGGGTGGACTGGGTGCTGGCGTTGGTGCACGTCTTCCCAAGGGGAGTATTTTCGAGGTGACTGTAGTGATACTCAGCAATGAGGTATGTAGCACTTTTTTCTAGGATAAGTTTGTGAACTTAATTGTCAGGCCATAAAACATCTGACACAAGAAGGCCCCAATGAAATGTATTCCTCAAATGTATTCACCCCAATCTTTGTTTCATGAGCAAAGTGGTCAGTCCATAAAGGGCGGCCCTCTGTGAGTTTTCAGTGAGGGACTGAGAGAAGCCAAAAAATCCTTATCACTGACTTGTAAGATCTACTATTGAACTCTTGGATCAGAAGCCCAGAATTAACTCAACTTTGATTTTTATATTGAACCTGTTCATAAGTATTTATAAATGTTATTCCTAGAACAATATGTATCAAAAAATCTAGACAGGCATTTTGGTGAATGTAAGTCATTTTGAAATCACTTATTGCTTCAGCATCTTTCTAACGACTACCTTATAGATTTTTCTATTACCATGTCACCTGTTTTAAAGTATTGTCCTTAAATGGAAAAAAAAAAAATTGATGGACTAAAACTACCCTAAGTTTTCCATTCTAAAAAGTAAAATATTTACAAACATGGTGTGCTGACCCTGAGATGGACGGCTCACACCTGTGACCGCTCTGGGATTTTTTTTAGATGTGACATCTAATGGTTGATGAGAAAACAGCTGCCAAAGATGGGGTAAGGAAGTAGAACTTCACCTGATTCATCCATGATGGACAGGAATTTTTTTTAATTTTTAAATTCTAAATTAAACTACACATAGAAGAGAAGTCATATGCCAGGATAATTTTTGAATTTAATTTTTATTTTGTTCTCTGTGATTCCCACCTCCACCTCACACCCAATTCCAAGTAGCTGAGTCTGTGGCCCCTTCTTATCTTTTGTAAAATCCTAAAGCCAGTGAAAAAATTATGCTGGTGGGTCAGCAGATGTCTGGGAGGAAGGCATAAAGGACATTAAGTGATGTTGAAGGTTCTGAAGGAAAAGAGGGAAACATAGCCCCCAAAACATAAGGGCTCCAAACTGGAGATGGGGTGCCTTAAATACCAGAGGCCTGCACCTTGGTGACAGGATACCAGATTGGTGGCAGGACTTCAGAGGGATGCTGTGAGAGGCCCCCAACACTGCAACTCCTCTGGCACACAAGGTCCCTGTGTGTTGGCCATGGCAGGGAAGCAGCAAAGCCAGACCTGCAGGGAGCCAGGCTGGGGCCAGGAAGGCCCCTGGTGCCCAGCGTGGGCCAATGAGCCACGATGGGCATCTTCCTTCCCTCAACGCATTCTGCGCTGCTCTGATAACTAGGACTGAGATGAGACTTGGAAAAGTAGAGCTGGAGTAATGACTCTTTGAACTTCTTCTTAACCTACTGGGATAGGAACTTAGAATATGATTTAAGTTGATTTTTAGAAAATTAAGAAAGGTGATATGCCTCGCACACCTAGGTGTGTGTGCTAAAATTTCTAGCTAAAGGATGTCCTTGAGTCATAGGCCTCTGTTCCCTCACTCCTTTCTAGATCCTTTAGCCATTTAGTCACAAAGTTTCTTTCATTTTAGGCTCTACAGAATTAAGATTCTTAGTTTAACCACAACTGAATTATAATTAAAGAATTTATATGTCAAATGTGATTGCCCATAACAGAGTCCAGCTTCCTCCTTTTAATCAGCTTATCAGAATCACCTGGAAGGTGTCTTCCGCACACTCCCGTGCATCATCCCACCCAACACCCCTGCCAATCCAGATCTCTGGGAGCAGGGAAGTCAGGAAGACTGTGATGCATTGTTTTTAACTTTTTTGGAAATAATTTCAAACTTACAAAAAGTTGCATAAATAAAAATGGTACAAAGAACATCCATACACACTTTATCCATTTGATTTTCTTTTTCCCCTCTTCCCTCCACCCACCCCCCAGCATATCTGTATGTATGTGTGCATGCGCCTGTGTGTGTGTGTATGTAATGTGTGTATAAGGGGTATATAAATTTATTATTTATTTTACATTTTTTATTTTTCTAACCATTTTAGAGTAAACTACATGCATTATAGCCTTTTACCCCAAAATACTTAAGGTCATATTTCCTAAGAATAGCAAAAACCATAGCACAGTTTCAATTTCATTTATTTACATTAATACAACATTTTAAGCTACTATCCACATTCTAATTTTGTCAGTTGATCTAATAATATCTTATACAGCATTTTCCCCTCCAGGCAGGATCAGTCTAGGGCCAGGTGTTGCATTTAATTGTCATGCCTCTTTAGACTTCTTTAATAAGGAAAATTTCCTTGGGCCTATAGTGGTGGCTTGCTCCTGTAATCCTAGCACTCTGAGAGGCCGAAACAGGTGGATTGCTTGAACCCAGGAGTTGGAGATCAGCCTGAGCAAAAGCAAAACCCATCTCAACTAAAAATAGAAAAACTACCCAGCATTGTGGCAGGTACCTGTAGTCCCAGCCTACTTGGGAGGCTGAGATAAGAGGATCAACCTCAACCTAAGAGTTTGAGGTTGCTGTGAGCTATGGTGCCAGGACACTCTACCCAGGATGACTGAGTGAGACTATGTCTTTAAAAAAAAATAAAGAGGAACATTTCCAACAGCCTTTCCTTATCTTTAATGACAATGACAGTTTTGAAGAACTTCCCTGCCCCCCACCAATACTTTTTTCTCCTAAAAGAATGTTCCTCAATTTGTATGTGTCTGATGATGTTTTCTTGTGATGAGGTGGAGGTTTTATATTCTCAGCCAGAATTCTGCATAGATGGTATTTCCTTCTCAGGGTCTCATATCTGGAAGCACACAATGTCCATCTGTCCCCTGTCCCTTAACTTTGATTACCTGGCCATGGTGTCAGATTTTTCCCCTCAATATCCCCAGTGTTTAGCTAGGCATGGTGGCTTATGCTTATAGTCCCAGCTACTCATGAGACTGAGATGGAAGGATTGTTTGAACTTAAGAGTTCAAGGCTGCAGTGAGCTATGATCATGCCACTACACTCTAGTCTGGGTGACATAGCAAGACCCTGTCTCCAAAAATCAAATCAAATTAAATAAATAAAATATCTCTATTGTTTTATTTCCTTCCTTGCAAAATGCTTTTTGTAGGGCCATGCAAATATCCTACTCTGCTTCAAAATCACACCCACCCCTTAGATCCACTGATGATTCTTGCCTGATTCAGTCTTTGCCACAAGGTTGCAAAAGAATATTATAAACTCTCTGAAGGTCACTAAGGCACCTCTGCATTCTAAACCATTGAGAACCATGGTATAGAGACCCCCTGAAACCATCACAGGTACTAAGGATTTTGTGCATAGGAGTTAAAGCAAGATAATATTATTGGTGTTTATCAGAGAAGGAATGGAAACCAAAGTTTTCAAGCACTTATGATATCCAAACTCTTTATATACATCACCTCAATGATCCTTTGTGACCACTCTTTGGGATGATATTTTTACTGCCTTTTTCAGATTAACATACTGAGACTCAGTGGGATTTTAGTTAACATGCCCAGAGTCACACAGCTATCAAGGAACTACCCTCAGATTTGAACCTTGTTTCATCTGACTCAAAAACATCTTTCTTACTCTGCTACTTTCATGGCTTGTTTCTGATTTCCTCCAAAGGGGATTCTAACCAGATGGACTACACGGAGTATCACCCAGGTGGGACATCTCATGCAGTATAACCCATGCTCTGCAGAGCTTTTGTTGAGTGCAACCCACATGCAGTGCTCAAGGAATGGCTTATAAGGGCCAGCAGCCATCATCCAAATGGATCTGCTGGAATCAGTGCCCACATTGATGAACCAAGATGTTCCATGGCCCCCCATTCTCTGAGCCTATCATGGAACCAGAAAACAGCCAACCATTTGGCACTAGCAAAAGTTCTGCTAAGAAGCCGTTTGTACATCTCCCTTCCTTTTTTAGTAGGCTTTTCCAAAATGCTCAAACAGATGCTTTTTTGTTCCCCCAGTTTCACACTACAATGTCCCTTATTGTTCTTTAAGCCAAATTACATTTCCCTTTGGAATCTTGGATGGATTTACCAAGAGGCAAGGGCAACAGTCCAGTCGTGATGAAATTTACTCAGATAAATAAAATTAAGAGTAGAAATGGGCTCAACTAATTAGTAAAACATAAAGGATGGGCCACTCCGGAGAGGGCAAGATTAGCAAGGGAATGAATTCATTTCATTAGCACCTTGTGCTGCCACATTACCCCTTAGCCCAAATCATCGCAATGCTTCTAACATTGGGCAGCACACATGCTGGTGGATGAGGTTTGAGCGAAGCTGGCTCACTCTTTCAGCTTCAGGGGTCCTGATTTGAACATGGCCAATCAGTACATCCAAATGTCCCACAGCCTTAGTGATTGGTTCAGGGATGGGCACATGATCCAATCCAGGCCAACTAGACTCTGTCATAGGCCTTTATGCTGGAATGACAGAGGAAGAGAAGAATGTACTTTCTCTTTTCTTTTAAGGACAAGGTAGCAGAAGCCACCACACAGACTGGGTTTCCCTGGGAGGGAAATTAACACAAAGAAAAGCAGAGCCAAAGACAGAAAAAGAGACACAGAGACAGAAAATAAATCTGAGGACATAGTTTGAGCCACTAAATCCAACCACATCCAAAGCTAGGCTACCTTTTGGTTTTATGTTTTGTGAGTCAAGAATTAGATTTTTCACTGAAATCAGTTGAGTTGAGCCTTTGTTACTTATAACCAAGGGAATCATGACCAACAGAGACAGAGATATACCCAAATAACTATAAAGTGAGTCATACTATGTATTGTTAGAGATGAAGAACATATGTGAGTGTTCACAGGAGAAAGGCATCACTTCCAATGGAGCCATCAAGGAAGCTGATGAAGAGGTGGGTCTTAGGAACTCTGAGCTGGTTCTGAATGAATATGTAGGAACATCTGGGAGACCTCACCTTCAAGGTGGAGGGGTGAGGGTAATAAGGAAGGGAGAGAATACCAAGCAAGAACAAGAAAAGCAAAGGCACGCTGCATTTTAAAACAAATTACAAATTTTGTTTCACCAATAAAATCTCTACTATTTATCTCCGGTCAGTAAAGGCTTTAATATAACCACTTTAACAAAACCACTATTACACTCAACAAAAGCAATTCCTTAATAATATCCAATATCCACTCTGTTCAACTTTCTAACACCCACGTTGTGATGTTATAGATAAGGTCTGGGGCCAGAGGTAAAGATGGACATTTTTAGACAAGGAGGATGAACCCTCCAGGCACAAGCAGCGCAAAGACCCTGCCGTGCACATGAGCTCTAACAATAGTGCCTTAGCCTCTGTCTTCAGATGTCAAGATGGGATTAAATGTATAAGGATTTCAGGAAGTAAAATGCCTGTGAGTAAAATGGAGAGGCAGCCACGAGAGGCTGGAAGAACAGTGACAGGAGGGAAGAAGCAAAGATCAGATAGAAGCACCCTAGAGTACCATGCAGTCTAAAGGTCTGGCAAAGCAGCCTGGCAGCAAAGCCAGCAGTCCCAGGGACCACCTGCCTTCAGCCTCCCTGTGGCACTAGGAGGCCGCTGAGTGTCCAGGCATACACCTGTGGTCCTTGGTCGTTTACACTCTCTGTAGCTCAAGAGCCCTCACCAAGCAGAGGGAGCCCAAGATAAGGTCAGGAAGGGATGCAAAGGCTGGCTTGTGGGCCATGGTTAGGGGATGTGTGAATGCAAATAAAATCTTAAGCCCCTAAGCCAACTGAAGGGACCCCCCTTTTGGCCAAAGAACCCCAGATAAACCTCAAAGTTGAGTTGCCAGCCATAAGGAATAGGGGGGCCAGGCATACCTAGTCATGCCTGTCCCTCTTGGAGTTTTATTTTGTAACAAAATGTTACAAACTCATTAACAGGCCTAAGACCAAATAAGTCAAAAGAAACCACCCCTACAGGTCATCAGTTTCCTTAACAGATCACTTGAGTCTTGGTACAAGTCCAGCGGCTTGTCTACAATTGACAGATTTCCTTATCTTAACTTAAAACATTCCAAGTCTTTAGACAAAGTTTCATTTCTTCAACCAATTACAAATTTAAAAATCTTAAAACCTACCTATAACCTGTAAGCAAGCCCCTACTTTAATATATCCTATATATCCTGCCTTTTCTGGCCAAACCAATATACACCTTCCACGGAATGACTTATGAACCTCTAACAACCCAGCGAATGACCCCCACACCATCTGAAATGAAGCCTCTTCTCTAACACCAATGACTGGGAAGGCATGTAAAGTCACAGTGGGAGGAACCCCCTCAGAATCACTTCTTTTCTCTTAGTTACTACCTCATTTCTCCACCCAGCAGGGACCATGCATGCCTCTGCCACAAAGAGCAATTAAGACCCCTCCAATCTATGGAGCGCTTAGACACTTGTATGTATGAATATTTTTAGTCATCACAGCACTCCCTGGAACTACAGGGAGAATAATCCCTAATTTGAAGGTGTGATAAAATACTGAAAGACTAAAAATACTCATACATGTAAAGTACTAAAAGTGACACTTCCTGACCTTCAGTAAATGAAAAATCAGCCTGGCAGTGCCAGCAGGACAAGCCACTAGGTGCACTGGTCACAGGGAGTAGTGGGGGGAGCAGCAGCAGGCTCCCCAGGGGTTACCAACTGGCCGTGTAGTCATACAAGGCCTGGAGCCCAAACCATGGAAGTCCATTCCTCACGTTGGGTAAGTCTTAATGTCAGGAATTTAAGTTCAGTTCGCTCCTGAAGTTTCTGAATTTTCATTGCTGCATTTTCCAAAAAGCTCAGGAGGGTGCCTTGCTCCTGGTAGTCTGGTAACTGCAGGGGCAGCACTGGGGGTAGAGGGTGGGTTTCAAAACAGACCTGCTGGCCCTACCTCTTACTGAACCCTTGGCTGGGGGCGTATCGCCAACCTCTCCAGCCTCAGCTGAGACTAATGATACTTCTCTTTTGGGAATGAAGGATTGAGTAACATATAGAAGGAAGCACAGCACATACAGGACACAAGAAATGTTAAAGTCAAAAACAGAAAAGCAGGGCCTCCTTGTATACTTATTTATTTCCACCTTGCCTTGTTCCCAAAGAGATTTAAGGCTACTGGTGCACAGTAAATATTTGTTAAATGGATAAATGCAAAATAGAGACTAATGAGTTTGATCTCCCACAGAGAGGCTCAAAGAGAAAATGAGGAAAAATCACCTATAGTGAAATTCATTAAGTTATTTTGAAATCAATGATTTGAACTGTAGCCCTTCACTGGGAGAGGAAAACATAAATTTAGTTTTATGTGCAGTTAGGATAATAGGTAATGTTCTAAATAATATTCAGCTTTTTGCTAATTAGCAGCAATGAACTAGACATAGCCATACTCCTCCTCTTCCTCTGTACTCCGATGCATGCATATGAAAGAACTCCTTCATGCTGGCCAGGGAGGGAGTATGAGAGAGAAAAGGACCACCTAGCACCCCCAGTGCAAAACTTTTAGTTATTCTGACTTGGAAAGAACCTCTCACATCTCATGAATTCTTTGCCATGAGACGTAAGAGGCAGTGAGCTGTAAAGCACAAGTCACCCAAACTTGCTGGATTCATGTTGTCACAACACCTGCAGCTGTGACAGCACAGAGACCTCCTTTACAGTGGCTCCTAAATGTTCATCACAATGCTATTTATAGCTAAAACACAGGAATTAACCTCAGTGTTCACCTAGGGCAGTGGTTCTCAATCCTCCTAGTGCCACAGCCCTTTAATACAGTTCCTGTGGGTCGTAACCCACAGGTTGAGAACCGCTGATCTAGGGCTTTAATGGGACATGAAACACCTGAGGATGGTGTTAAACTGCAGATTCTGCATTTCTAACAAGCTTCTGGATGAGGACAGCATCCACAAACCACACTCTGAGTAGCAAAGCCTCGCCTAAAATAAGCCATGATAAATTTATATTGGAATAATCTACACCTCTTAAAAAATGACACAGATCTCTATATACCTACATGGAATGAAGTTTAGGATGTATCATTAAGTGCTAAAAGCCAGGCATCTAATTGAAAAAGATCAAAAAGCAGAGTACAAAAAAAATATGTGTACTTCTATTTTATATGCAAGGGTATGCATGTAAAAAAATCCAAAATAACATAGTCCAAAATCTGACAGTATTTATCTGTAGGGTGGCAGAATTTAGAGTGGTCTTAATTTATTTTTCTTTTAGTGCAACCGTACTTTCTACTCTTTTTATAATAAAAAGTAGCGCGTAAGTTATATTAAAAGAAAAACCTAGGAAAATGCTTTCTCTTTGGATTATTAGGCAAGAATATATGTACAGGCAGTCAAGAAAGGAAAGAGATCAAAGATCTCTCATGAAGTCAAAGCAAATTTCAAATGTTACCACACCACCCATAGAGGCACCCCAAAGGCCTTTAGAAAAAGAGACTGGTTTCCAGTGGCCTGCTTGTGCATGACAAATAGAAACTCCACAGGAAAGGGGCAGGTTAGAAAAAGTGAACAAGCTGCTGCCTGGCCTGAAGACCTGAGGCACCTCCAGCCCATTGGCCGGATCTAGACCTTCATAGCTCAAATCCTGTTCTGTGTAGAATCTTATGACACATAGGGTGCACAGGCCAGAGGACACAGGCTTTGGAACAGACGAGATTCCGGTTCAAATTCCAACTTTGCTATTTAGCAGAAGTCCTTTGACACTCCAGTAGCTCAGTTTCTTCAAATGCAAAATAGAAGTACAAACAGGGCTTTGCCAAAGGATAAATGAGATGGCTTTTGAGAAGTCCCTCCCATAACATCAGCTACATGGGACAAGTCCTCTGGACAGTCTAATCAACTAGTCCAAGGGTAAAACCAGCAGAATATATTACTGTGCTAAACTGGATATACATTATTTCATGTTTATGTAAAGATATAATGCTATGATATTCTAAAACAGATAAACAGTAAGAGGTACCCTTTTTTAAATGAAGACAATAAAAGAAATAATTTAAAAGTGGTATTTTATCCAAGAACATAATCATTTCTGAAATAAGAATGATATTTTTAAGTCATTTGTTTTCATCAAAACGAAATCTATTATATTGGAGGAAAGGCAGTCCCATATTAGTTACATGAAATTAAATAAAGTACTTACGAAAAGGTAGAAAACTGACAGTCCCACAAGAATTTATTGACAAATAGGCAAAAAAGAAGAAGCTGGCACATCTTTTATAGGATTTGCACGATCCCTCCATGCCTTGGCAATGGGGCCTCCCCCTTATGATAAAAAAAAAAAATGGGGAAAATGCTCGCAAGGAAATGAACACTACCCAGAGGAGCAGCCTATTATGGCCTGTCTGACTTCACTTTGGAGAACATTTCTGGATGTGTCTGAGAGGACTTTTTATTGCAAATACAGGATAAAGTAATGAAAGGAAGAAGTTAAAGAGATACACTGGCCTTGTTGCTGGAGACCTTCTGGAGTGCTGCAACCTGTTGTTTATTCTACTAGATTAGTTGCAATGAGTTGCCAATAAATCATCTCCAGTTTGTCTTGCCTATTCTCATCAGCAGCCTCTCAGCCTAGGTCCCCTCAGAGGGACCTTGCCTGAGAAATGAAGAAGCTAATTAACTTGGGTAAGTAATTTAGAGAGTACAGCACTCTAAAACTTAGAGAGCCCCCCTGCACCACATGATCAGCCAAGGAAAGGAAGCTAATTAGGAGGAGAAGAGGGCAATGGGGCCTGCAGTGAGCAATGAAGAGGCACAGCCTACAGCCTGAGGCCCACACCAGCAGACACCCTCATAACTCAGCTTGACTGGTCTGTGCCAGGGGATGCAGTGGACTAAGAAATGGTTATACCCTTACACATCCAGAACAAACGTTCCTTCATCCCACCACACCAGATCACGAACATATACAGCCATCTGTTCCACAAGGGAATTTCAGAAAAGAGGTTTCTTCGCATTGAACCAATGAAGATGGAATTCTCCATCTTAAGTAAATTCTCAAACTCAAAACTTATTTGCAAAAATCTAAATAAAGTCTCAAATCCAAAGATTATTGTGTGCAGTAAGGTTTATTAAGTAACAGAAAATTTAACTTTCAACCAGCAAAATATTTGAAGGTTTCTTGGGTCACTCTTGCTGTCTAACCAATGGCTATTCTCCCTTCAAAGACTAGTAAATAAAATTCTGACAAGGTTTGGATTCATTGAGGCCAGTCCCTCAGAATAACTTATGATTGTTCTAAGTCAATAATGACAATCTCCTACTAAGCCAGTGATTGGTCTAGCACTACGCACATGATCCAGTTCTAGCCAATGTGACTTGAGGGAATAACTGCTGAGGTAAGCATATTGCCACCATGAGCTGGAGAACAAAGGCTGAGAATTGCAGAGCTATCCTTATTGGGCAAGCATCTTAAATGTGACAATGTAAAAGAACACACTGAGCAAAGGAGGTAGTGCCATGCTATACTTTAATAACTATTCATTAAGAACCTACAATATGCTAAGTTAACCCTAGGATACTGTGTTTAGAAAAATTAATCAGTAACTTCTATGGCACTGGCTTCAGGACAGAGCTGGAGGTGAGGGTGTTTCAGGTTATTAAAGAAGTGCCCTAGCACCTGGTAATGGAGAAATCTATTTTGGCTTAGACTTACCCAGAAAAAGACTCTTCCTGCATAGCTCTCAAATAACTCTAGTTGCAAAATAGTACAACAGTTGTGGTTGCAGCAATGATAGACATAGAGCATCCCAATCAGAAAGTTGACAATATGCAGCCTCTTATAGTCATTGCCAGGGAGCAGGAAAATAGGCAGCCAGCACTTTGCAAAGCATATTAGATGGAAGCAAAGATGTCTTTAATAACTAATTGATAAAGTGTTGCTCCTGTACTTAGAGCACATGTATAAACAAGCCAAGAATTCCCTATGACTCCAGTACTTCTGAGCCAAAAGCATGGAGGGGCTTCCCCCAGAGGACATCATCCCACACCTATTTCCTTAGCCTCAGTAGACAACAGGATATCACAGTGAAGAGAACTGGAACTCAGTTTCCGGACTCACTGGGTTTTGCTGTGTCCTTGCATTTGTTTGGATTCACTTCAGGGCTTACTTGGCAGGATACATGAGCACGGAGGTTGTCAGAGGAGAAGAGCCATGAGAACCAGAGGGCAAAGGTTGAGTTTGCCTTCAAACACTTGGATGCTGATTTATGGGGGCACTGAAACCATTGTTTTGACTACACTTAGCATGAAGCCAACCAATTCATTAACAAAATCAGTTTTGTCAACACCTTAATTGCGATGGCATAAACTGACATGTTTGTAATTGCTGATGTGCTCAAGAAAACTGTCCATAAATCAAGGATACACATATAATGGGTTTTTAAGTTACAACTAATGGTTGAATCAAACCATGGCCTAATTCCCAGAGCAATTCTATAGGCCTCTAAGATTCTGCAGAAACATTTAAAAACCACTGATCAAATTAAATTACCTCCTTTTATAGATGAGGAATTTAGGTTCAGATTGAAGAGATTACTGCTCAAAGTCATCCAGATAGAGATGCGTATCTAGGACTAAAACCCAGAAACTTTTTATCCTAAATCCAAAGGTTCTTCCCCCAAGCATGCTACAGTTCTAAGCAAAGCTGTTCCCCTTCCATGTAGGCAGGCTTTCTACTGCTAGCACACAAAGTAAGCTCGCACATCTCGTGAAATGAGACCTTAACCACCTCGATGTGTATTTCCAAGTTGAAAATGAAGGGGAAAGAACTTGTAAGAAAAAAATAAAACTTCTTTGCTGGATGCCCACAATCCCACTGACATGAGTGGACCCAACAAGCAGAGCAGAATCATGAAGTTCCTGTGGGCACATCATGTGCACAGTCATTAGCTCTAGTGTCTGCCCTCTGCATGGCCCATACTTCCTCAGCAAATGTTGCTGAACAAAAAAGGGGAAGCCAATGAACTCCAAAACATGCTCAAGGGAAAAGAAATACCAGCAGCAGGAAAACAGGTTGGCCCCCTTACCTTATCCAGCCTCTACCCCAAGACCTTCCTTGCCTGCAAGTTGGCAGAAATATGGGAGAAAACAAAACGAAACAAACAAAACAAAACAAAGCCTAAGTTTTGCTGGTTGCCTCTGCAAACAGTTCGTTCCTAGAAATGGGTTGTGGTTCACAAAGGCAATGAAATTAAATGAATAGGTAGACATCCCCTCATGGTTCCTTTATTCATGCATTACCAAACCCCATGACCAGAGAGTTGGAAAAAAAAATCACTTGTTCCTGAGTTTAACCGAATGTCTCAGACATCATTTCCATTGCTGCAAACATTTAGCACATTTAGTGACGTGATGACATGATATGTAACCCTAATCACTAAATAGGACCCTATAATTATAGACGTCAGTTCATCAAGTTGGCAAACTTTAATTATGAACTGCAGGGTAAGTGTAGCTCAATTTATAATTTGTGAAAATACAAATATTTTCACTGACTTAGGACCATGATGAAAGTAAAAAATTATATTACAATACTACTACTAATAATAACAATATCAACAATAACTATATTCATCATTTACTATATAGCATCCACTGTTATAAATACTTCACATGTATGAGTGCTTTAATTTTCACTATAATGCTAAGAAATAGGTGCTATATGTCATTGTATAGCAAAGCAAACTGAGGCACAGATAAGAAATAAAGCATCAGAATTGACCCCCAAAAAGTGTTAACAGGACTCAAATGAGTATGTGTTTTTTATTACCTAGACATTAACTGGTATCTAATCATGACTCCAAAAAGAGGAAGAGAAAAAAGTTTAAACTTCCCAAACATGCTACATCACCTTCATTTCTGGTGTTAACACAAACAAGAGACATGTCAACCCAAGAGGAAATAGACATTAAACCCTGTAGTTCAGGTGCTGAGTAGAGCCTCAGCATCTAGAAGGAGGGGCGGGGTGGACTGCAGGGAAGACAGGTATTTGAAAGAGTGTTCTGTGTGATGAACAGGACTTAGAACCCTAGAAGCAGAGGACTAGCACTCCAACCCTGGCCCGGCCACTTGTGAGCTCTGCAACCTGAAGCAAGTTGTCTAACCTTTTTACTGTGGGGATAATAATATTACTAATAACTACCTCTCAGGGTTGTGAGGATTAAATGAGCCTTGGGAAGTCTTGACATAGTACAACTCAGTACTGGTCCATAAAAACAATTCAGTAAACATGACTTACTACAACCACTACCACCACCACCTGGGCAAAGAAAGAACTAGGAAATGAGGCTTTGGTTACCCTAGAACAGTGGTTCTCAACCTTCCATGACCCCCAACCATAAGATTATTTTCATTGTTACTTCATAATTGTAATTGTCCTACTGTTATGAATCGTAATGTAAATATCTGATATCCAGGATGTATTTTCATTGTTACAAAGAGGTCGCAACCCACAGGTTGAAAATGACTGCCACAGCCTGTAGTCCCAGCTGCTCAGGAGGCTGAGGCAGGAGAATCACGGAAGCCCAAGAGCTGGAGGTTGCTGTGAGTCCTGTGACATCACGGCACTCCACCGAGGGCGGTAAAGTGAGACTCTGTCTCTACAAAAAAAAAAAAAGAAAGAAAGAAAATGACTGCCATAGAAGGAGCAAAATTCTGGCTGTTATAAAACAATTGTTCACTATGCTGTTCCTGGACTCAGGAAAAAGAAATCCCTACACCCCACCATCACATGCACCCCACAAACTGCATGCATGCCAAGTTTTCCCACAATAAGCAACATATGACACTACATGGATATAAAGTTTTTTTAATCTTCTATAAACCACACTTATGTAAAGTCTTCACAAATTGCCAATAGGCATTGAAAAATTTTTTACACAAGTCTTATAAAATCAAATATGATGCATCTGGTCCAAAACGATACAAAGCTACAAGTTCCTCATATAGATACTGAGATTTCTGAGTTCTCATAAATGTCAGTGAAGACATAGAAACAGATAAAAAGTTATAACAATACTGAAACTGACCATATTCCAATACTAGAACCTAGAAACAATGGATGGCACTGGATTAGAATAACCACTGCTGAGACTTCAACTCTTAACAGTCCAGTTCTGATAAATGAAATAGAGACCACCAGATGAGAGAGAGATGGGGGCCTCAAACCTCCCCCTTCATCACTCAGCCTCAGGTCTGTTCCCTTACCCTCATCTCCAACTTTACCCCTACCTCTTCCAAATCTAAGAAACCACAAATTCTAGAAAATATAACACTGATGGCAGTGAGAAGAGACTTAATGTGCATTCATCTGAGATAAAGGCAATATACCATCAGGGTGAACCTTACTGGCAATGCATCCCAGGGAGTATAGCTTGTGCATGTCAGAGTACCAGAGAAACAGGCAGTGGGAGGAAACAGAAGGTGTCCCACTTCAGTAGAGCAGGACATGCTGGTTGATGGTATAATAGAAACAGAGAACTGGAATGGGAGCTGCGCATACCAATGCACCTCACTTGCTAAAAGGATGTGGACTATATGGCAAAAATAAAGTAGAAACAGGCAAATGAAAACTAAAAGGCAACAAGTTGAAAAAAATGCAAAACTACAAACAAATTCAGGAGAGAAGAAAGGATTCCAAGATTATAAAAGTGCAAGCACAGAAGCAATGTACATATTGGAGTTTTAGAACTGAACTGATGCTATACCAAATCCACTTACTGGTATGAAAAACAGACCTCCTACATTCTGATAGAACGCAGAGGGGAAGAAAACATGGAAATTAAAATGACTAGCCATGGAAGACAGAGACTGGAAAGTTAGCATGAAGATGATGGATATTCTAAAATAAAAATTCAGAACAAAGGGAAAAGAAGTAATAATTAAAGAGATAGTAAAAGAAATACTTCCTCACCTGAATAAAAACTGCATATGAAGATCAAATTGGCCTTTGGTTTTCTAGAAAATCCATTAAAAGAGATCCACATATTCACATGCTTACAAAACTATTTAACTACAAGGATAAATTTAAAATAAAACTTAATTTAACTTGAAAACCTTTAAGCATCAAGGCAGATAAGCCAGATTGCCTAGAAAGGACAAAAAATTAGTCAGGCCTCAGATTTCTCCAATGTGAGACCAAATCCAAAGTGATACTAAATCAACGCCCTATAATATTTTGAAGAAAAAAAGTTATAATACAGCAATTTTATGCCACCAATTTATCTGCCATGTTAGAAAAAGATTTTCAGATACATGAGTTCTAAAGATAAACAGAAGTTTCTAGAAATTTCTTGAATTAGTCATTTAACAATCTGAATATTAAGATAAGAATTACGGACAGGGCATAAAATTGGTAGTGAGAAATAAAAATAAAACTAGGTTACAAAGATAAGCAATTGGCAGAAAGCTAGATATAAAACTTGATTCAAAGAGGCAAGTGATACAAATTTTCTAAAATTGGATGGTGGCACATTTCTGCAAATTGACTAAAAATCCTTGAACTGTACACTTAAAATGGGTTAATCTTATAGTACATTATTCCTTAATAAAGCTTATAAAACCAAAATCAAATATTAAAACTTATCGAACACAAAAGCCAAAATCAAATATATACTAACATAGCCTAAGAAGTGGGCAGGATGGCTAAGAGTATGTTAAACACCTTATCACCAAATGTGTCGTTTCACACTTGACTCTGACAATCTGAAAAAGGCAATTAGAGACTATTTTTGAAAAACTAAAGGTAACTACCAATAGAACATAGGGGTCAAGAGGTACAAAGTTGCAGTTAGGGAGAGTAAGCCTGGTGATCTACCCATAGCAGGAGTTAACAAGGTGACTAACAACTAACGCAGGGGTGGCGAACATGCGGCTCTCCAGCCGCATGCAGCTCCAACAAGGTAACAAAAAACACCTGACTGAGCATGTTATATTATGTGTTTAATATATTATTGTTAAAATTATATGCTTTTGTGTGAGTGTTTGTCTGTTTTGGCAAGTCACTGCATGGTGTGGCTCTCTGACTCTCACAGTTTAAAATTTTGGCTCTTTGTGTTCGCCACCCCTGATCTATAGGAAGCAACTTCTGCTGAATGCAGTGGCCTGGGCCTGTAATCCCAGATAGGAAGATCCTTGAGGCCCAAGAATTTGAGATCACCTAGTCAACACCCACAAAACCCTGTCTCAAGTAAACAACAAAAAGCAACTACTCATTTTATCATGAGATTGAAGCAATTCAGTCGCAGCTTCAGGCTCCATTTCTAATTCTAGTTCTCTTGCTATTCCCATTACATCTGCAAGTATTCCTATCAAATCTTGACTCCCTCAAAGTCGTCCCTGAGGGCTGGAATCAACTTCTTCCAAACCCTGTTAAGGCTGATATTTTGACCATCTCCCACGAAAGACAAATGTTCTTAATGGCATCTAGAATGGTGAGTGCTTTCTAGAAGCCTTTCAATTCACTTTGCCTAGATCCATCAGGGGAATCACTATTTATCACAGCTATGACCTTACAAAATGTATTTCTCAACTACTAAGACTCAAAAGTCAAAATTACTCCTTGATCCATGAACTACAGATTGAATGTTGTGCCAAGAGGCATGAAATCATTCATCTTGCTTATACATTCCCATTAGGTTCTTGAGTGACCAGGTGCACTCAATGAGCAGTAGAGGGCTTAAAATACGGAGTAAACCATGCTTTAATCAGATGAGCTGTCATCTAGGCCTTGGTGACAGGATAGAGTTAGCATAATTCTGACGGGCATGAGGTTTTTTTGAATAGTAAATGAGCACTGGCTTCAACTTAAAGTCACCGGCTACCTCAGGCACCAATGAGAAAGTCAGCTTGGCCTGTAAGCTTTGAAGCCAGGCGCTGACTCCCCCTCTCAGGGAGAGTCCTAGATGGCATCGTCTCCAAGCCAAGGCAGCCACCGTCACTGGCAGTCTCAGGTAGATGTTAGCTGGACAGTCTGCTACGGTTTCTCCCTCGGCACTGCTGCCTCACCTTGCACTTGTATGTTATGGAGACGGCCTCTTTCCTTAAACCTCATGAATCAAACTCTCCTGGCTTCCTTCCAACTTTTCTTCTGTAGCTTCCTCATCACTCTGAGCCTTCACAGAGTTGAGGGGAATTGGGGGATTAGGTTTTGGCTTAAGGCAACATTGTGGCTGGTTTGATTTTTTTTTTTTTTTGAGACAGAGTCTCACTTTCTCACCCTCAGTAGAGTGCTGTGGCATCATAGCTCACAGCAACCTCCAACTCTTGGGCTCAAGCTCAAGTGTTAAAAATTGTTTCCATGACGAATTACTATCATCTGTCACTCTTTTCTTCCACTAACAGGAATACCACCTCTCCAGGTATAGGTCCCATCAGGTTGGATCAAAGGCATTGAGTATTAATACCAGAGCTACACGACCCTAAGTCATTACTTATCCTGGTTTTTGAAACCCACTTCATTGATAGACTCCATCAAAACCACTACCATTTGCTCATGTTGGCAGCACTGTACAAACCACTCAGGAAGGTCCCCTAACTTTGGCATATCCGTGTCCCCCATCTGTGTTCATGTCGGTGTGTGGGGTGTCTCCCGTCTGTGCTCATGTCAGTGTGGGGGTGTCTCCCGTCTGTGTTCATGTCAGTGTGTGTGTGGGGGTGTCTCCCGTCTGTGTTCATGTCAGTGTGTGTGTTGGGTGTTTCCCGTCTGTGTTCATGTCAGTGTGTGTGGGGGGGTGTCTCCCGTCTGTGTTCATGTCAGTGTGTGTGTTGGGTGTCTCCTGTCTGTGTTCATGTCAGTGTGTGTGGGGGGTGTCTCCCGTCTGTGTTCATGTCAGTGTGGGGGTGTCTCCCGTCTGTGTTCATGCCAGTGTGGAGGTGTCTCCCGTCTGTGTTCATGTCAGTGTGGGGGTGTCTTGCTGAGTGGGGTTTATTACTGCTGCACGTCTCTGTGTGCTGCTGTGAGAATGTCATATCTTGAATTAGAGCAACCAACAAACATTCATAAATTTCTTGTTAAACTTGGCAAGAGTAGAAGTGAAATCAGGGACGTGTCAGTCCACGTTTATGAGGATAATGCCATGAAGCAAACGGTAGTATACCCATGGATTAAACATTTTCTGAGGGGAGAGAAAATGTAACTGATGAAGAAAGGTAAGGGAGGCCAGTAATGAGCAGAACTGACAAAATGTTTGTAAACGTTTGTTAAATTGTGGAGTCAAAATCAATGGCTAACTGTGAGAAGCACAGCAAACCAAGTTAACTTTAACAGAGGAAGCAGTTTAAAAAATCTTAACCAGCCAGGTGTGGTGGCTCACGCCTATAATCCAGCACTGTGGGAGGCTTAGGAGGGAGAATTGCTTGAGCTCAGGAGTTTGACACGCCTGAGCAACAGTGAGACCCTGACTCATGAAAAAAATGGAAAAACCCAGCTGGGAGCCTTGGTGAACACCTGTAATCCCAGAGGCTTCCAGAGACTGAGGTAGTGGGATGCCCACAGCCGGAGTCTGAGGTTGCAGTGAGCTACCACGCCCACTGCACTCTGCTCAGCGGTATAGGGTAGGTCTCTGTCTCAACAACAACAAAAAAGTACAGAAATAAAAAAATATGCAACAAAATAAAATTTAAAAAGCCAAAAAAAAAAAAAATCTTAACTGAAAATCTCATGGCACTTCCGTCATGATAATGAATGCCCCAACTGTCTGTGAGGGAGTTTTTAGCCAGTAAACAACTGTGCTAGGATATCGCCCCTACCTCTTCCTCTGGGCCCCTGTGATCCTCTCTCCTGAGGACCCAGCAAACAGTGAAAGGAAGGCATTCTGATGACATTAAGAACATCAAGAGTAATACGATGATAGCTTTAGTAGCCATTCCAGAAAGAGAGTTCTGAAATTGCTTTTAAGGGTGGATTAGGTGGGGGCATCAGTACACAGCTTCTCAAGGGGAGTACTTCAAATATGACTGCAGTGACATTCACCAATGAGGTCTGTGTCACCTGTTCTAGGATGAGACTGACGATTTAAAATCAAGTTATCTAATCACAAAACCAACAAAGCATAGTAATAGTATTTATTGAACATTTGCTGTGTGTGACTGTTCTAAGAGCTTTACATGTATCACCACTAATCCTTACAAAATCCCCCAAAGGCAGGGATGATACAAATGAGGAAAGTGAGCAGTGCCAGAATTTCTATATACAAGGGTTTAAAGGTGGCACAATGGAAAGGAACAGGGGGCATCAAGTTGGACTCGGTTCCAATTCTTCTCACAGAGCAGTAGCTCACATTTTTAGACAACAGGTGTATTTGAGATGGTGAGAACCCTGATGTAGGGGAAAAAAAGAAGCGCAACTTTGATACTTAGGTGAAATATTTACGGATGGGGATGGATGAACGTGTGGCTGCCCTCCCCCGACCTCACGTACTTCTTAGCACCACACAGAGTCCGGGGACTCAAATGAAAGATAACTTGCTCACTAAGTACGGCCAGAGCTGCATTTGAACCAGGGCTGTGTGATTCCACAGCCTCTTCTCCTTCTATTCCATCACAACATTTCCTTCTCTGTAAAGGCCCCAGGTTGTTGAAGCATCATTAGTAGTTAACAATTTCACAAATCACCAGATATGAAAAATAAATTACACTTCCAAGAACCCCAAACTATCATCTAGAAAGTAAATTTTCTAAATGCATGCTACCGATTCAGCACCTCCTAAAGTAAGGCTCAAGTGTATTTTGAAACACATACAAATGATAGCAATCTTCACCCCCCCCCCCCCCGCCTTTTTGGCCTGGGAGTGAGGGAATAAAGGAGAAGACAAAGTGGTCTGTCTGCCTTAGGACACCAAAGCTGGCTTAGGACCAAGCTGGATCTTAAAAATGAAAGAATTTCAGAATTATGCTTAATAGCAATTTTAAAATCCAAACAAAATCCAATGACATCCAGTATCTTAATCATAATTTGAGAGCCTGAAATGTCTACATTTTAGGAGGGAATTCATTCAGTCATTCAACAGATTTCAAGTAAAGCTGGGCAAGAAGGCATTGTGGAGCCACAGCAAGGTGCAGAACACAGCTTCTCCCCTCAAGTGCTTACAGTCTAATTAGAAAAATCAAATACATGTGAAATGTGTGAAAGGATAAAAAGCAACAAATGAGCAAACTCCAAAGTCTGGGTTGCCAAGATGCAAAGGCAACTAAAGGAAGGGGAAAGCATGAGGCTTTTTAGGAAACCAGAGCAGCACTTTACGCCAGCCCTTGAAGGGAAAAGGAAAATTATAATTTATTCCCTGAAGACAGGGAATAAATGAAGGTCTAAGTAACAGGAAAAAATTTTTTTTTCATTCATTGCTGGTAGGAATGCAAAATGGTACTGCCACTTTGGAATACAGTCTGGCGATTTCTTATAAAACTAACATACATCTTAAACTCTCACCATGAAACAACTGTACTCCTTGCTATTTACCCAAAAAAGTTGAAAACTTCTGCACACATAAAAATCTGCACATAGATGTTTATAGCAGCTTTATTCACAATTGCCAAACTTGGAAAAAACTAAGAGGTCCTTCAGTTGGTGAATGGACAAATACGGTACATCCATCCAACAAAATACTATTCGACGTTAGAAAGAAATGAGCTATCAAACCATGCAAAAATATGGGAGGAGTCTTAAGGGTTCCTCCTTTACTAAGTAAAAGAAATCCATCTGAAAGGAGGCATACTGCAGGACTCCAGCAATATAACAGTCTGGAAAAGGCAAAACTACAAATACAATAGAAAGATCTGTGGCTGCTAGGGAGTTGGAAGAGGTGGGGCACAGAGGATTTTAGGGCCAGTGAAAACACTGTGGTACTATAATGATGGATATATGTCATACATTACCCATTTGTCTAATCCCATAGAATATATAATACCAGGAGTGAACCCTAATGTAAACTATGAACTTTGGGCGATAATAATGTGTCTATGAAGATTCATCAACTGTCACAATGTACTGGGGAGGAGGGTGTTGATAATGTGGGAGGTTGGGCACATGTGGGGACAGGTATATATGCAAAATCTATACCTTCCTCTCAATTTTGCTGTGAACCTAAAACTAAAATAAAATCTTCAAAAATAAACAAATACACCGATGTTTTTACACAGGGCAAACTGATGTATGTATAAGGACACTCATAGAATACTGCTTAAATATGGTATATGCATACAATAAATATTATGCAGCTACAAAAAGAACGTGTTGATAAATATTCTATAATGCTAAGTGGAAAAAAAGCAAGGTACAAAATGTGTGTCTAGTGTACCATTTGTGTACTTACAAAATTGATATTTATACATATATGTTTGTATATGCTTATATACTCATTAACTACCCATGAAAAGATACAGAAAAAGTTACAAACAGTGCAGCTCGGCACCTATAGTTCAGCAGCTAGGGTGCCAGCCACATACACCGGAGCTGGCAGGTTCAAATTCAGCCCAGGCCTGCCAAAAGTTATAAACGATGGATAACTGCTATTGGCTGAGGACACAGTTAAGTTAAAACCAGGGACTGTGCTCTGCAGAGCAGGTAAGCTGGAGAAGACCCTAAGTGTTGGGTTAAAAGGTTTACATAGCATGCGAACTCAAGAGTGCAGTTTCTCAATACTAATATGGTTGACATGTGGGAGCATCACATTCCTGTAAATCCAATAGAAATTGAGATGCGGACCTGAAGAATATATTGGGCATTATTTTGAAATGCCCATCCAATATCAGTCATAGTTTTTTGTTTTTTGTTTTTTTTCTTAGAGACAGAGTCTCACTCTGTGGCCCTCAGTAGAGTGCCATGGCATCACGGCTCACAGCAACCTCCAGCCCCTGGGCTTAAGCGATTCTCTTGCCTCAGCCTCCCGAGTAGCTGGGACTACAGGCGCCCGCCACAACGCCCAGCTATTTTTTGTTGCAATTGCCCCTGTTGTTTTAGCTGGCCGGGGCCGGGTTCCAACCTGCCACCCTTGGTATTTGAGGCCGGCACCCTATCCACTGAACCACAGGAGCTGCCCTCAGTCATAGTTTCTCAAGCTGAGAGCATTCAAGCCCTTTCCCAAAGCTGAACTATAATTTTTAACCATATCTACACCATCACTGATATCTCTTTTCTGCATTGCTTGAATACAAATGGTAAGAGCTAAACAAGTTCAGCAATACAAAGAGAGTGTACCAGATCCCCCAACGGGCTGCCCAGTGACCCTTTTGAATCTCTTTGGCTTAATTTCATGAGTTACCTCCCCCAGTCCAGCCCAAACAACATGCATTCCCTAGATCCAAGGTCTTCTAGGAGGCCAAGGAAGGCAATCCCCCCCCCCCCCCCGAAATCTAACAGGATATCACATTTTGGCTCAGCTTTTGAAAAACTAATATAATTATTGACACAATAAGAACATAATTACTCAGTAGGCTAATAATGTTTCCTCTCGTAACTCCTAATGGCCACACAAAGTGTGAGACACTGTTCAAAAATCACAAAAGGCATCATCCCTGATTTCAAGGAGATTATAAAGAGAATGATTAGTTACAAATACGAAAGTGGCCTTAACTAGATTCTACAAATCACGATTTTATTAAGCATAAATTCATTTCTAATATACTACAATGAAAAAGATATACCAAGATATCCAACAGGCTTAAATATTTTTTAAACACAGATCTAAAACTTTTATTTTCCTATATCTTTTATTTTTCCAAAGCCAAAAATCCAATAATAACCTGGCAATCTTGGCTTCGTATCTTGAAGTCATTGATTGCTTCAATTCTGTTGTAGTTGAAAGTTCTGGATTTCAACTCATGAAATCATGCTCTTCAAATTCTATTATTGTGTCAACTACTTTTGCTTAGCCTTTAGAAAGTTGGCTCTCATTTCTGGAGGTGACCTCCAATGATCTCAGCCATAAATACACCTGTGAGTTGCTATGGAAGATGCTTAAAAGTGTCCGCGGCGGAAAAAAAGAAACTCACCATTCTAACTACTTCAGGGTAAGTCTGCTCTGTCAAACAGCCTCTGCTTATTGTAATGTAGTCCACCAGTTCATTAAGAGTGGAGCGCTTGTATTCTTTCATTTTAAGATCAGATAGCGTGTCCATGAAGTCAAAAATGACACAGCACTGCTGAAGTTTCTTTAGGAACAGTTCAGGCTGCTCTGAGGATGGAACGTCTAAGAAAAAAAAAGGAAATGGTATAAGTCTGTCATCAATTTCCAAGTAACAGGAATTCTCTGTGAAAGTTACTTCAAAAGCAAGCTCAAAAAAATCAGAATTCACATGACAACAGTGTTGTTTTTAACAGTTACACATGGGTGGGAGGGAAACATCATATCCACTACTTAGAGACCTTGCTTTGAAAACTACATTGTATAACCACAAAATTGACGGCATTTGCTATCCCACAACCAAGGGTTGACCAAACTCCCAAAAGCCTTTAGTAGTTCGAAGCAAATTTTAACCAAAAACACCCCAATGTCAATACTCGTAAATCCCAAATCACTGAGAAAGGTCAAACTTTCCCTTATAAAGTGAAGCCAGAAGCTTTCACTGTTGGTTTAAATTAGTTTTACTAAAAAAATCTCAAAGCAGAAATGTCAGTCGATTCATTTTAATTTCATGCTGACATCCTTGGTATTTAAGGCAATTGTATGTGTTTGTACTTTTTGTTTTGTTTTGGCTTGATCTCTGTGAAGTTTCTCTGTCAAAAAAAAAAAAAAAAACAGAAAATTGAAAATCTACAAAATGAAACAATAGCAACTATTTCAAAAAGGGAACATCAGTAAAAGGAAAATAACAGCAAATACTTCTTAAATCTGTGAACTTCTCTTTGACCCATCTTCTTCCCTTACAGTGGGAGAAAAACACTAATATCACACTTAATGCGTTCTCAGAATAGACATCTGTTCTTTTCCCACAAACAGCAGGTCAGACATTTGGTTTGGTGTTGTTTCTAAAAAATACACAGAAACTTTAGGTTAGTTAAAATTCCTCAGCTAGAAACAAACCTGATCTACAGTTGGACTTGAACTATACCGACTGAGTTGTAGGTGGCCCACTCCTGTCTTCATTCCAATATTTCATTGCCCCAAACTGGAGCTTCCCTCCCTGAAGAAGGGATGAGAATTATGACCAGGGTAGGCTCTGCTGCCTCCATCCAGGGTGATTAACTCATTAATCCTGAGAACCCTTAGAAGTAAGCAGGCGGCTTTATTCTTCTCTGTTTTTCACACAGAAAATTAGAGACAATCATTGACAGGTCCCAGTGCATGAGTTAGGAAGCTGGGCGCAGTGCTTGGGTCTCTAACCACACTCCCACATTCCCTTTGCACTAATCAAGAAGGACTTTAACCGTGTTCGTCTGAGTCACCTGCAACCATCTTCAGCTGCCAGTCTTTTGGTAAATGTTTTACCACAGCCTCATGGATAGGGTCCCCTGCACTCTGGAGGGGGGTGCCTCGGCACACAGTGCCCACCTTATAAGCCCAGCCGCACGATCACAGAATCCATGGGACTCTTCCTCAGAGCCCCTCACCCATAACTCAAGTGCCAGTGCAACTACCTGGGGATCTAAAGGGAAATTCCCCCAAAGCACTGCCAAAGTAAGGATGAGAGTGGATACAACACCTGAAAACACAGGATTTCTCTACCAGATGTTAGAGAACAATAGTCCATATCTGAAGCTATATGGCATAACTGCTACTCTGAACAAAAACAAGTTGTGTTGTGAATTTAGAAATCGTTAACTAGTGAGTTTTCCCTCTCCTGTCACTCCTACAGGTCCCTAAAGGTATAATATGTAGTATATTTTACTATCAAAGACTTCAGGATTTAAGTCATCATGTGTGTCTCATTCTATGCTCCTAGATTTAATCACTTTTAAAACATTTAGCCTTAGACTGTAAGAATTAAATTCAGTCGGACCAAATCTTTCTGTTTAAGTGCTACCTACTTCGGGTGTTTAACGTAAACAAACAAAAATCAAACAAGGCTGCTTATGAATATGACTGTAAATCCCTAACCAACAGCTAATTGCAGGGCACAGAACTGTCCTAGTTAATTACTGAGATCTTCTGAATTCTAAACCAGACCCCATACCTGGAAGCTGAATGGGGGCACTGATGCTGCAGCAGGAAGAAAAAGCTTATTAATGTAACTTTAGTTACAGGTCAAAACCTCCAGGGGAAATTTTAATTAATTCCATTTTTGGTAAGTGCTTTTAATACAGCCTAAAAACCACACCATCTACATGGAAAACTCAACTCAGCACATATGAATTATGGAAGTATTTATGAATTATAACCCTTCCTCCAAAAACAAACCATCTTTTAAGCCATGACAACAATTAATGTTTGCAGTCATTGCAATAACACTCAAAAGATTCATATCTTTAGCAATTCAAAGAATTCAGACAGTTAACACCTAGTCCTGTTTCTTTCTAGTTCTGTTTTTTAATATTATGCAGTTTAAATTTACCCTTTATTTATGCAAATTGATATAATGTTACAAACAAAATGTGAGATAGGTTATCCATTGGCACATTAGGATAATAATAGAGTATGTTATTGAACACACTGGGTACATTTACTGGGCACTATTCTGAGCACTTCCAAACATGATAACTCCATTTAATCTCTAAAACAATCTGACAGTGTAGGTGCTAATTCCAGTTTAACAGATAAGTAAACCAAAATGCAGAAAGATTGAGTGACTGGCAGTAACAAGTAATAAGCAATGGAGAAAGGGTACAAAAAACCAGGCAGATTTGAGCCAGAGCCTGGACTCTTCACCACTGTCCAATATTCAAATACAGTGAAAGGCCAGAATAATACCACATTGCAGAAACAGTGTGTGCAAAGACAGAAGAGCAAGAAGAAAGCAGAAAGAAATCAACAAATTAATCTCCAACATGTTCCTATTCACAAAGTGTCATGCTGAACCCCTGCTCTATCTCCATGCCAGTCCACACTCCAGAGATAAACACACAGAAGAAAAGTTGTGATTTAATCCTCTATTAAGACTAAGTTCTTGGCTCAGCACCTGTAGCATAGTGGTTATGGCGCCAGCCAAATACACTGAAGGTGGTGGGTTCAAAACCAGCCCTGGCCAGCTAACCAACAATGACAACTGCAACAAAAAATAGCCGGGTGTTGTGGTGAGCGCCTGTGGTCTCAGCTACTAGGGAGGCTGAGGCAAGAGAATAGCCTGAGCCCAAGAGTTTGAGGTTGCGGTGAGCTGTGACGCCATAGCACTCTACCGACGACATAGTGAAACTCTGTCTCAAAAAAAAAAAAGAAAAAAAAAAAAGACTAAGTTCTTCTAAAATAACTTCCCTTTGTTAAAATAAAGAACTTAAGCAGTCAAGACTAACCAAAAGAAGGGGAGAATTTCCTTCAAGAGGCCATTCCTAGCCAGGCATGGTGGCTCACACCTGTAATTTTAGCACTCTGTGAGGTTGAGGTAGAAAGATTGCTTGAGCTAGGAGTTCAAAACCAGCCTGAGCAAGAGCGAGACCTCCTCTCTACTAAAAACAGAAAACTTTAGCTAGGTGTCACAGTGAGTGCCTGTAGTCCCAGTTACTCTGTAAACTAAAGCAAGAAGACTGCCTGAGACCAGGAGTTTGAGGTTGCTGTGAGCTAGGCAGATGCCACAGCACTCTAGGGCAGGCAACAGAGTGAGACTGTGGGTGGGGATGGGAGGGGAGGGAGGCATTCCTTTATAGTAACAATTAAAAAAAAATTCATTCATGTTGAAGGATAACCTAACTAGCGACAGTCCAAGCAAGAGGCTCTTTCTGCACCATTTGACCCTCAGACTGCCCCATATAGCTAAAGCTGCCCCCAACCCCCTCCCACACACCTCTGGTCCCCGGAAGATAAGAAAAGTAGAATGTGAAAAGGCAGGACAGGCCAGAGCCCAGAGAAGGAACAACGTCTGTGTACAGTCCAGAAGGTTTCCAGGACCTGAGAAAAGTTTACTGTCTACATAGCCAGACCCTGAAACAGATACAAATATTCTTTTTAAAGAAACATTTATAAAAAAGATCATGTACTAGGCCATAAAGAAAATCTCATAAATGACAAAAAGACACTATACAGTCAGTGAATTCTGACCACAATATGATAACGCTAGATTAAAATTGAGTTGATTTCTGGAACGTTTTTCACCCCAGACAAGAATCCAGGGGCCAGCTAAGTTACCCTTCTCATAGACTGTCTTTCTCTCTCCTTTTGACCATCAGTCATTTTCTCCCACATGCCTTTCCTATCACCATCTCCCAGGACCCTCCACTGGGGAAAATGACTACTCCTACATCCTCATGTTCACACCCAAGTAATTTTAAAATTTACAAGTGTTAACATGTAATGTGTAAATGGACATGTAACTCAACATAGAGGGAAGATCCAGATTAAGAGACAAATATTTAAGGAACAGTCAACAGGCTCTGCAAACATTTCAGCTACAAGCTACGCCACCCTGTATAAATTAATACTACCCCCCATCTCTCTCAAAACACTCACACATACAAGAAAACCCCTCTCAGCCTCCTTACAATTCCAAATGCTGGTTATTTGTTTACAATTTGCAGAAGCAGCTCAGTAGTCAGTTTCCATTATTCCATGCTACCTAATGTTTGGCACATGTTTGTGGGTCCAGTATCAGCCTGTCCCTTCTTGAGGCCTGGCTCATTCGGGACTTTGTAAAACACAAGGTAGCAATGGTGGATGAAATATAGAGGCACCTATACTGAGGCAATGGGCATACTAAAAGGCCAGGCGATAAACGTACACCTGTAACAGAATTCAACATGTACCCGCTAGATCGATTAAAACTTTTACGTAAAAGGAAAAAAAAATTGTGCCCAGTGTCTTTTGGGTTTGGTGCTCTGGAATTCCAACTGAATAAAGTCAAAAATCAGAATGCTAAGTTCACATCTGCAAATATGCCAGCCAAGTAAATAAGAAGGTCCACGTCATACTTACTGGCCGTAATATCATAAGCGAAAGGTGAATCGGTTTTAAAGTAATAAACAATAAATTAATTTAATAAATGTCGGCTAGTAACTTACTTACATGTAGACTATTAAAATATATGTAGAAATGCAGTGAATAAAAAAAAATACAGTGAATAAATATTTCTATAAAATGTTCAAATTTTGCACTGGAACCTAAGCTATCACATTATTTAAGTTACTAATGAATAATATTTATAAATTGCATTTATATTTTCATTCGAAGCATCTGAATATGCTTTCATTAAATATGAAATGTCTGATTTTAAATAAAAAGTTAAGTTTATCTTATCTCAAACAAGAAACAATAAAATATAAAAAAAAATGCACCTAAACTACTGATGTTTTGCCATCTTTTTTTTTTTAAGACAGAGTCTCACTCTATCACCATGGGTAGAGTTCCATGGTGTCGTCATGGCTCACAGCAACTTCAAACTCCTAGGCTCAAGTGATTCTCTTGCCTCAGCCTCCTGAGTAGCTGGGAATACAGGTGCCACAATGTCTGGCTAATTTTTCTATTTTTAGTAGAGACGGGGTCTTGCTTCTGCTCAGGCAATCCACGTGCCCTGCCTTCCAGAGTGCTGGGATTACAGGTGTGAGCCACCACACCTGGCCCAGTTTTGCCATTTTCACAATAGCTTGTATATGCCAGCAGCAAAGAAGCCCGGAGAGCAAGTAGTAACAAAATCATGCATGGTATTTTACAAAGCTTGCTGAGAACTGAGTATTTTTCCTTGCAAGAAGTAACCCACAGCCTGGAGGAAGTAGCAGTTAGCTGGTGCAAGTATGGGGGTGACAGAGAGTTTCCAAGTTCAGCTCCTGTAGTTTGAGCAGCACTCTTTGTGCCACATGTGGTCAAGCATTGTCTTGCAAGAGGATTGGCACCCTCATCATGGCGTCTAGCTGGCTGCAGTGGACACCTGCTGTGATCACAAAGCTGTAGTGGACACTAGACAGATACCATTAGCCTTCCTGGATGAATATTCGGTTTTGACTTCTTTGGTACTTGCTCCTTATCCAAACACTGTGCTAAACACTTGGAACTGTCAAAAAGATTCCATTTTTCATCACACATAACAATACATTATTGAAATGGTTCACCTTTATGTCAAAACAGCAAAGAAAGGCAACCTTCCAGATGATTTCTCTTCTGATACTTGTTTAATTCATGTAGAACCCATCCATACAGCTTCTTGACCTCACCAATTTGTTTCAAATGGGCCGATATTACTGGAATAGTAACATCAAACCTTGCTGCTATTTCACGCATGAGATGAGATGGATTCACTTCCACTGCAGCTTTCAGCTCTTCGGTATTCACCTTGATCTCAGGTTAGCTCATTTTTGAGATTAAAATCACGGAACTTTTCAAACTATTGACGTACTGTGTGCTCATTAGCCACCTCCTTCCCAAATGCTTTGTTGATTTTATTTTTTTTGAGACAGAGCTTCAAGGTGTCACCCTGGGTAGAGTGCCATGTCACAGGTCACAGCAACCTCCAACTCCTGGGCTCAAGCGATTCTCCTGCCTCCACCTCCCAAGTAGCTGGGACTATGACTGCTGGGCCCAGGCTGGATTCAAACCCGCCAGCTCAGGTGTTATGTGGCTGGCGCCTTAGCCACTTGTGCCACAGGCGCAGAGCCCACACCCAGCTATTTGTTGTTGTTGTTGCAGCTGTCATTGTTGTTTAGCTGTCTGGGGCCGGGCTTGAACCCGCCAGCCTCGGTACGTGTGGCTGGCGCTGTCACCACTGTGCTAAGCCACTTTGTTGATATTTCAAGCTGTCTGTGCTGCACTGGTTCCATGACAGAACTCATCTTCAAAAATAACACGAATTTTTTACTTATCTGTGGTTTCACAAAAATTGCTCAAAAAATTTTTTTGAAAGATAATCACAAGGCAAAATGTGCATTTGAAAGAATAAGAATGTACCTTCACAATAAAAATAAAACAAAAAGTGTCAAAGTGAAATGTCAGAGATACCCACTGTCAAACTTTGTACTTAAAGAAATCAGATGTTTCAAACTTAATAACAATATTTTCACCTTAATATGCTCTAAGATGTTACTCACATGGCCCTTTTACTTCCACTTCTCCAACTCTCATAAAAAATAGAGGGACTAAGCCCAGAATGAGCATGAGAAGTGTGTTCTTGGTCCCTCATAACTTTCCCTTGAGGTGCACAAATCCCCACGCATGTATGTTATTAATCCCTCTCAGGCAAAGTTCCATAAACTTTAACAAAATCAGTGAGAACATTACATTACACAAAATATATGACTATATTTAGAGATAACTAGGAAAAATGTCTCACAGTTCTAATTAGCACTAACTTATTATTGAGGAGAGTTAGCCTTGAAAGACTTCAGCGAGACATACCTGTACATGTGGTATAATGCTTAACTCCCTGTCCATGTGGCCTGTCCAAATCATTGCCACCAATTTTACCTCTACCAGAGGTCCTCAAACTTTTTAAACAGGGGGCCAGTTCACTGTCCCTCAGACTGTTGGAGGCCGGGACTTTAGTTTAAAAAAAAAAAACTATGAACAAATTCCTATGGACACTGCACATATCTTATTTTGAAGTAAAAAAACAAAATGGGAACAAATACAATCACATTGCCTCATGTGGCCCACGGGCCACAGTTTGAGGACCCCTACAAGGCAGCATTCCCTTTAATGCACATAAGTAAATAACAAACTAACCCAAAACCAACCTCTTAACTAAAATAAGTATTAGAAACTTGACCATTCAATTACTTTGTTAAGTATTCGAGGAAATGGATTCAGAATGTTTGCCAGTGATGGTGGTGAGGTGTTTCCACAGCTAGGCAAGAAGTGCCTCAGGTGATTTCACTGTGTGGCTAGGAATAAAAACCACTGTTTTTAAATAAGAACTTTAAAATCAGGCTCAGCACCTGTAACTAAGCAGCTAGGGCGCCAGCCACATATACCAGAGCTGGCAGATTCGAACCCTGCCCAGACCCACCAAACAACAATGACAACTGCAACAAAAAAAGCAGCCGGGCATTGTGGCGGGCTCCTGTAGTCCCAGCTACTTGGGAGGCTGAGGCAAGAGAATTGCTTAAGTCCAAGAGTTTGAGGTTTCTGTAGCTGTGACGCCACGGCCCTCTACCCAGGGCAACATAGTGAGATTCTGTCTCAAAATAAATAAATAAATAAATAAATAAAGTACTTTAAAAAAGAAAAAAAACGAAAAGAAAAAAAAAAAAAGATTTTAAAATCTGTCTGGTCACAGTGGCTTATGCCTGTAATCCTAGCACTGTGGGAGGCCAAAGAAGGTGGATTGTCTGAGCTCACAAGTTTGAGACCAGCCTGAGCAAAAAGTGAGTCCCTCTCTGTATTGAAAATAGACTGAGTCAAGAGGATCTTTTGAGACCAAGCTGGAAGTTGCTGTGAGCTATGATGCCATAGCACTCTATCTAGGGCAACAGCTTGAGTCTCTATCTCAAAACAAAAAACGTTAAAATCCTCCTTTCATTGCATTCACCTCTGAAATTCTTTCTCAGTGTATTTAAAGTTATCAATGAAAACTTTCAGTTTCCAAGCTAAGAAGGCCCCTGAAAAAATCTCCAAGAATGAAAGCATTCCTCCTTGGCCTCAGCTATAAATAAATGACTTTGTGTAGCGGGCTGCTTTGAGAACTATTAGGAAGCTTGATAAACACTTTGCTGACTATTAGCATACACTTTTTAATAGGTTTATAACACATCTGAAAGATGGACTAACACAGATACAACAATATCAAAAGGCTAAGACCAAGTTGTAGGCACTACTTAAACAAATGAAATGACCTGAAATTTAAGGTGGAGAGAACAGAGACAACAAGAATCGTGGACGCGACTACTGCAAAGCACTGAACTAAGCTCCTGACGCACACTGTCCCCTTTAATCCTCAGAATATCTTATGTGGGGCCACTATTAATATCCTAGTTTTTCAGATGAAGAAACTGACATCTAGAACAGCTAAGTCATTTGCCCAAATCATACACCACTAATGGCTGCAGACAGCATGCAAACCTGGGCCGTCTCGTGGTGGAGCCTACACCAATAACAGCAATGGTGGTGGTGGTGGTGGTGATGGTGGTGGAGGTGACGGGAGCCGCTCATGACCACCACCACCACTGGAGCTATAGATGTATTTCCATTGTTATGAGCATTTACGTAATTGTTTAAGAGGCTGGGCTCTTGCCTATAATCACAGCACTATGACAGCCCAAGGTGGGGAATCCCTGGAGGCCATGAGTTCAAGATGAGGATAGGCAACATAGTGAGACCCTGTCTCTACAAAAAAAAAATTAAAAATATTAGCTGGACATGAGTGGCATAGGCCTGTAGTCCCAGCTACTTGGAAGGCTGAGGTGGAAGAATCAAATGAGCCCAGGAGTTGGAGTCCATAGTTACTGTGAATGAGATCCTGTCTCTAATGTTTTTTAAATGTGTTTATAGTCACAATGTCAGGCTGTAGTCCCAGCTACTCAGGAGGCTGAGGCAACAGAATCGCCTAAGCCCAGGAGTTGGAGGTTGCTGTGAGCTGTGTGACGCCATGGCACTCTACCGAAGGTGATGGAGTAAGACTGTCTCAAAATAATAATAATAATAATAATAATAAATAATAAAATTAATTACATTTTCCCAGTTTAGACAGTCAATATGCATTTATTATTTTTTAATGGAGCTATCTAGCCTCCCTTTCCCAAAGTGAACAAATATATGCTCTTCAATTTATAAGCAAAAAACAAAAGTTGTCACAACTAATGCTTACTAGCATGGCCTGAGCAGCAAATTTACATGATTTGAGGCTTTCATGTTACTTACAAACTCACATGCGTGCACACACTGATAACACTGCATTAGTTATATTTCATTTTTCACCTTTGAATGTCAAGGTCATCACTGAAACTTGTCAGCACATGAAATAAAATATTTTAAAACTGATTAACTCCTAATTATAGGTGTAATTATTTTCCTGCCACCAAATTCACCCACAGCACAGAAGCCAACACTGCCTGTAACTGACAAGGTCAATGTCTCTATTATTAATTCATTTCCTAAGGGCCTATTTCCAGGGACAGAATGCCGGGATAGGAAGTGGGGCCTTGTGAACATGAGGAATGCCTGGAGCTTGCTGAGCTATACCAAAAATGGCAAGAATTATCCAGTATTTTAGAGTACTCATGTCAGCAGTTTCCTCTTTTGAGGATTTTACATACTAGTAAAATTACCAAAAAAAGAGTAGGTTGTCAGGGTTTTTTTCCCCCAAGTAAAGCATTAAAAAAATAACTAGCCACCATTTCTTTTTACTATAATTTCATTAAAATAAAGGAACTTTATAATAACAAGAAAAAGGATCATCTCAGAATAAAAGATAGCCTTCCTTTAAAGGGGGGGCTGGTAAGCAATCCTACCCAAACACACAGAGTCACATCACACACACATAATACACAGACATCATGTGTACAGTCACATCACACACACATCACAATACACGGACATCACACACACCACAATACACAGACATCACACACACCACGATACACAGACATCACATGTACAGTCACACATACACACACATCACAATATAGACATCACGCGTACAGTCACACATACACACATCATAATACACAGACATCACACGTACAGTCACACATACACACACATCACAATAAACAGACATCATACACACCACGATACCAGACATCACATGTACAGTCACACATACACACACATCACAATACAGACATCACGTGTACAGTCACACACACACACATCATAATACACGGACATCACACGTACAGTCACACATACACACATCACAATACACAGACATCACACACACCACAATACACAGACATCATGCGTACAGTCACACATACACACACATCAGAATACAGACATCACGCGTACAGTCACACATACACACACATCACAATACACAGACATCATGCGTACAGTCACACATACACACACATCACAATACACAGACATCACACATACAATCACGCATACACACACATCACAATACACAGACATATGTACAGTCACACACACACACAATTACACAGACATCATATGTACAATTACACATACACACACACACACACACAATTACACACACAGTCACATATTCTCTCCCTTGACTTTTCCTTCCCTTTTCTTATTTTTCACTTTGCCCAGTAATGTAACCACCTTTCACAGGCCTGAATTTGATAATCCCTGATACACAGTACTCCTTTGTTCTGCTATTTTTCTATAACTGTGGGCAACAGTTATCTATCTCTGTGGACAACAGAGATTATCCTTTTTCTTGTTATTATAAAGTTCCTTTATTTTAATGAAATTACAGTTCTAATTTCAACTTTGTTTAGATCATGGTAAAAGCTGAAAAGATAACCTCCTGCTCTGCCATGTGATATGAATGGCAGCCATGTAGTACTTACAAACTCTTAACATAAGGTTCCCAGGAAACTTCATGTCTCCACTCAAGCACTTGCCACATTATATTGGGACTTTTTAAAAAAACAGTATCTCATATGTCTTGACTCCCTCCTCCCCTTTTTTTGAGACAGAGTCTCAAGCTGTTGCCCTAGGTAGAATGCCATAGTGTCCTAGCTCACGGCAACCTCAAACTCTTGGGCTTATGCGATTTTCTTGCCTCAGCCTCCCAAGTAGCTGGGACTACATGCGCCCGCCACATGCCTGGCTATTTTGTTGTTGTTGCAGTAATCATTGTTGTTTTAGCTGGCCCAGGCCAGGTTCGAACCCGCCACCCTCGGTGTATGTGGCCAGAGCCCTACCCTGTGAGTTACGGGTGCCGCCCTGTCTCGCCCCTTTTAATAATCAATTTCTAGCAGGAATTTTGTTTTGTTTTGAGACAGGGAACAGGGACTCACTCTGTTGCCCGAGATAGAGAACAGTACCATCATCGTAGCTCAATGAAGCCTCAAACTCCTGGGCTCAAGTGATCCCCCTCCCTCAGCCTCCCAAATAACTCGGATTATAGGCATGTGTCACTATGCACAACTAATTTTTTTTTTTTTTAAGAGAGAGGGTCTTTGTTATGTTGTTCAGGCTGGTCTTGAGCTTATGGCCTCAAGTGATCCTCCCACCTTCACCTTCCCAAGTGCTAGAATCACCTGGCCCTTAGGAAGACTTTCTAAAATATAATAGGTATTGTATTTGTTTTCGATTTTCCAAAAATAAAATTAGACTAAAGAATAGAGGAAAAAGCTTAATATAACATATTTAATACATTACTTCCCACCATTAATAATAACAAGTCATGAAATGCAAATTTTAAAACCAGGGTGTTTTCAATGATGTGGTTTCATGCACGTAAGGAGGAGAAAGTGCCAACATACTGGAAAAAACAAACTAAAACAACCCACAATTCCTATCATTTCCTTCAACTCTCTTCCCCCCACTCATCTCTAGCATAATAATGCCTTATATTTTAATACTTTCTAAAAAATCTACCTGACTTTTAAAAATAAACAGAATGGTTGATATTCCAGCATGAGAGAAAAATACAACAGAGAAAAAACTTCAAAATGAAGACAAGCACACAACCTTAATGAAGTAGTGGGATTTGGAAATGCACTCCACAGCAAAATAATCTGAAAATTTTGTGAAGTTCATCATTAATAAATGGAAACCGGGAAGGTCTAGTGCAAAGGGTATGGGGCTTCGTACACACTCATTAAACACTGGCTGACACCCCGACAGCTAGGCACTGCTGGGATACCACAAGGAAGAAGATACAAAAGTCCTGAGCAAAGGGGACAAAACACTACTTAGCAACAAAAAATAATAAATATATTACAAGGTATATTCCATGGAAGAAAACTGCGCACAGAAAGGGGGAGTAGGCTTGCTAAGGTTGGAGGGTACAATTTTAAGCAGAGTATTCACCTAAAACAGTGGTTTTAAGTGAAACCTTCCTAATACCACAACCCTTTAAAACAGTTTGTGTGGGTCACAACCCACAGGTTGAGAACCGCTGACCTACAAGACGATATCTAAGCAAATACCTGAAGGAGTAAAGTGTCCTAAGCAGCCGGAGAACAAGGTCCTGTGGCACGAAGGAGAATAGGAAGTAAATGTGGCTGGAGCTGGCGTGGAAAATGGAACAAAAGAGGAGGGGACAAGTGTCTGGACGCGGCCTTCTGAGACACTTGTGAGGACTTGGGTTTTGAATTAGAATCACCTTTGCTGTTTATTAAGTGACACTGGACAAGCCACTTCTCTAAGTTTTAGTTCTCTCATATGTAAAACTGAGAAAATGTATTTTACAGGGTTGAGTGAAGATTAAATGAACGGAAGTGCTTTTTACAAAAAAGTCATTGATTTGACAAATATTTATCAAGTATCTATAACCTATAGTGGTAGAATCAATTTCTATTTTATAACTTATTAAAACTACCTTCTGTATAGAAATACTTATATTTGCTATTTTTGGCACCTCTTAAAATTATTTTTAAAACTATTTTTAAAAAATCCTGAAGTATTTCTAGAAACATTAATTTTCTTTCTTTTTATTTTTTTAAGGCCAGGTGAGGTATAAACCCAGCACTCTGAGAGACCAAGGTGGGCGGACTGCTCTGAGCTCACAGGTTTAAGACCCCACCTCTAAAAACAGTCGGGCGCTGTGGCAGGTGCCTATAGTCCTAGCTACTCAGGAGGCTGAGGCAAAAGAATGGCTTAGGCCCGACAGTTTGAGGTTTCTGTGAGCTGTGACACCACAGCATTCTACCAAGAGGGACAAGGTGAGACAGAGTCTCCAAGCTGTCTGTCACTCTGGGTAGAGTGCCGTGACGTTATATCTCCAACTCTTGGGCTCAAACGATCCTCTTGCCTCAGTTTTTCTATTTTTAGTAGAGACAGGGTCTCACTTTTTGCTCAGGCTGGTCTTGAACTTGTGAGCTCAAGCAATCCACCTGCCTCAGCCTCCCAGAGTGCTAGGAGTACAGGCGTGAGCCACCATGCCTGGCTGAAACATTAAATTTTTGTTAAAATTTTATTCCAGTAAAAAAAACTTTTATTCCAGTAATATGAAACTTTAGTTAAACAAAGCCTACCTCTTTAAAACTCTCAAATAATCATAATTTGTCTGCATTTGGCTTTTAAGACTAGGACCAAATCATAAAACTATAATCTGATAAAAAAGGAATTAACAGAACAAAACTTACAGGAAGGGCTGCAGTCAGCAGGATTGAGGCCCAATTTTCAGTCAGGTTCAAAAGCATGAGCAACAAAAATGTTCAAAAAAGGCTATTTTTATTTATGCCATCTGTATATGGTAAGAAAATAAGTAATGGAATTAAAGATTTTTAGCAAGGGCTTAACCAATTAACTGCTCCCTCTAAAAAATTTGCAATAAAAGAACACATTATTTTGCAACCATTATCAGTTAAGGCCTCCCCCAGGAGATTACTTCTACAAGGGATAAAATACCTATCTACTTTCCTTTTTTTTGACGTTTAACATCCGTGTCAATCACCTCAGAATGAAATGAACCTGCAGCTACTTTAACAGCACTTTGTGAGGTTTAAGAAGATAGATAGATATCATATTAATATCACTTAAGCTCACTGTCTGTTAATTCACAATTTATCGTTGAGACCAAAGACATCGTTAAACTTTTTTTTGAAAAAGACTTAAAATACCACAAAAGAGTTAATCCAATGTAGAATGCCAGCTTAGAGATGCTATTTTTGAACCTCAGTTGGGAGTTTTAAATATGAGACCTTAAGCTCCTGAGATTGACATAGGGCTAAGTAAATGCAGGAGAGTGGCTTCTAATCCCAAGAGTAATCAAGAGTGTACATGTATAATTAAAGCCACAATCTGGGAATAAAATCCAGTGACAGCATGTAGTACAGCCCCCTAATTATGGTGCTCTCCTATACTTCATACAAAGCACATCATTTAATTAAATATAAATTGAATACAATTGTAAGCCCACACATAAGAGTTGAGAAAATAAAAAATTCAAATTTGAAATATCATACTAAGGAAAGTGACATCCTTTTTAAAGCCATATTTCTTAGTGTGTACAAAAACAGTACTATTCAAGCATGAAAGAGAAACTGAAATGTGTGCGCTTACATACGTCTGCATAATGGCATGTGTAATTGTGAGTGTATGGCTCCAGTATCAAAACTTAGAGCACAGAAATACAGAGATTTTAAAACAGACAAAGAACGTGTCTGGAAAGCTTAACATTTTCAGAATGGAAAAATATTTTAAAGCACTGAATAAAATGATTTTGATACCAGTTTCAGCTAGGATATTTACAACATCTCCCTCTTTGCTCCTGGTTTCCTGGCCACAAAACATCCAAGGATAGGGAATTCCTGAAGCCTGAAGATAGACATGCTTACAATGCAATCCTAGGCACAGCCTTTTCCTGAATCTTGATGTAAGTCAGCATTCCATGTCCAGTATTATTCCCCGGAGCTCAGGTAAGCATGCCAGTAGGGAGTACAAACATTTTCTCTTCAGTCAGATTGAAAATGACTTTCTCCTTCAGAAATGCATTATAATTCTCCTACCTTCCACTATGGAACCAGAGCAAATACAATAAATAAGAGTTGGCCTTACTAAGTAAAATAAAATTAAAACTAAGCTCTGCAACTAAGTCTATTAACTCAAGTACATCAGCTGTAATTCTGAAAAAAAATCACAGAAACATTTACAACATCAAATGAATTAGATTTCTTTCAGCATAATTTGGAACTTGAAAAAAAATGTAAATCCGTCTGCATTCTTCCCAATAGCTTTGGCTGACCTTTGGACCACACACAGGTGGTCTTTGAAATCACGGCCTAGGTTCCAAACAGGCTCCACCAAGAAGCAGTGGGGAAATTTGGGGCGGTGCAGTCTAACAGTTAAAACAGTGGGCGGCAGGGACAGCCAGGATGCCATGCTTGGCTTGGTCATGTCCTACCTGAGAAACCTTAGGTGAGTCTTTGGGGCCTTAGTTTCCTCATTATGTAAATAAGGGCACAATAATAGCACCTACTTCAAATAATTGACTTAAGAGCTAAGTATATAAAAATAAAAACACATAGAAGACTGTATGGAACACATTTGATGCTCAATAAATGCTAGCTGCTAAATATTCTTGTTAAAAAGCACTGCTGAGGCTCGGTGCCTACAGCTCAGCAGTTAGGGCACGGGCCACATACACCAGGGCTGGCAGGCTCAAACCCAGCCTGGGCCTGCTAAACAACAATGACAACCACAACAAAAAAAGAGCCAGGCGTTGTGGCAGGCACCTGTAGTCCCAGCTACGTCGGAAGCTGAGGCAAGGGAACCATTTAAGCCCAAGAGTTTGAAGTTGCTGTGGGCTGTGATGCCACGGCACCCTACCAAGGGCGACATAGTGAGACTCTGTCTCAAAAAAAAAAAAAAAAAAAAGCACTGCTGACTCTTAGTATCTTTTATAAAATGAGTCTAAGAATAGTAGCTCTGTCACAGTGAAAGCTCCAGGGTTTTATGAGATAATATAATACATAAAATGTTTCACACAATGCCTAGAGTATGAAAAATGCTTAATAAATCAGATCTTTTTAAAAAAATTTAAGAAATGAACAATATAAATTGCTGATACATAGAATGTTTTCCTTTTTTTCCTCTATCAACTTGTGCCAAGCCATATTTGAAGAAAATAGTATTGCGCTTGACCTTCTAATATCCACTAAGAATACTTCAAAATAAAGTTGTAACTTGATTAGAGGAAAGGTGAAGACACTGACTCAGGAGGCAAGATGACTCGGCAATGCATCAAAACCCCGCAGGGTAGGGAGTGAGCATTCAGATGAGTGAATGACAACTGAGTGTTGGGGGACAGAGAGGCACGAATCTATGAAGAGTTCAACAATCTGGACGGGCACTGCCAACATCAGGACACATCTCGGATTCCTCTCATCTATAAAGTTTGCAATGGAAGGAAATAAGCAATGTTTGACAGCTTTGTCCTACAGGTCCAAATTTTAAATTATTATACAGATGTTAATACTTATAAGTACTAAAAGTAATAATAGTAATGTATACTTAAAATTTCTTTATGGGCGGTGCCTGTGGATCAGTGGGTAGGGTGCCGGCCCCATATACGGAGGGTGGCGGGTTAAAACCCAACCCCAGCCAAACAGCAACAACAACAACAAAAAAATAGCTGGGCGTTGTGGCAGGTGCCTGTAGTCCCAGCTACTCGGGAGATTGAGGCAAGAGACTTGCCTAAGCCCAAGAGCTGGAGGTTGCTGTGAGCTGTGACACCACGGCAGTCTACTGAGGGTGACAAGTGAGACTCTGTCTCTAACAAAAAAAAAAAAAGAATTCTTCATAACAACATATTCAAAACAAACATTACTGAACTCCCACTAAAATAGTGAACTACATGGAAGTATTTCATAAACCTTTTTTTTCCATACAGTCTGTTATTTAAAGAACTAAGGTTTTAGCTAAAATTCTGCAAACTTTTAATAGCGTCATAAGGCTTCAGGTTAGGTCTGGAAGGAATATGATAGGCAGTTTCAACATTCCCGGAATAAGTACTCATTTGGAATGCAACATGATTAGTTAGCTTAATAATTATTCATTCATTCATTCATTCCACAAATATTTACAGAACACTTTTTATATGCCAGGCACTAGTCTAGGCCTTAGATATACACGTGAGTAAAATAAGATCCTAAACTTAAATGGGGGGAAAACCTTAATTAAATGGTCATATACATAAATGTTTTAAAAGTTGCAAAGTATTATCAGAGCATATACTATAGGCCGGGACTGGTGACTCATACCTGTAATCCTAGTATTCTGGGAGGCTGAAGTGGGGGCACTGCTTAAACTCATGAGTATAAGACCAGCCTGAGCAAGAATGAAACCCCATCTCTATTAAAAACGAAAAACTGAGACAAAAGGATCGCTTGAGTCCAAGAGTTCAAGGTTGCTATGAGCTATGAAACCACCCATTCTACCCAAGGCAACAGAATAGTGAGAAGCAAGATTCACAAACATAAATAAGAGCAATATATACAATTAAAGTACTAAAATTTCAAGGACCAAGTTCAGACACAAGACAGGAAAAGGCACTTGATGAAGACATAATGTTCCAGCAAGGGTCCTTCCACTTACTGAAATCTTACTAAAATCCTGCAAGGTAGATACTAATATTCCCATTTCAAATCGCATCTTACATTAAAAGACAAATATAGACTCCAGGTGAAGGAATGGTCATCTATATTCCAGGCAAACGGAAAGCAGAAAAAAGCAGGCGTTGCAATCCTGTTTGCAGACGCAATAGGCTTTAAACCAACCAAAATAATTAAGGATGAGGATGGATACTTCATATTTGTTAAAGGTAATACTCAATATGATGAGATCTCAATTATTAATATTTATGCACCCAACCACAATGCACCTCAGTTTATAAGAGAAACTCTAACAGATATGAGCAACTCGATTTCCTCCACTTTCATAGTAGTAAGAGATTTTAACACCCCTTTAGCAGTCCTGGATAGATCCTACAAAAAGAAGCTAAGCAAAGAAATTTTAGATTTAAACTTAACCATTCAACAACTGGTAATAAAAGACATCTACAGAACATTTCATCCCAACAAAACTGAATACACATTCTTCTCATCAGCCCATGAAACATACTCCAAAATCAACCACATCCTAGGCCACAAATCTAAACTCAGCAAATTTAAAAAATAGAAATTATTCCTTGCATCTTCTCAGACCATCATTAAATAAAAGTTGAACTCAATAACAACAGGAACCTGCATACCCATACAAAAGCATGGAAGCTAAACAACCTAAAGCTAAAGGATACATGGGTTAGAGACGAGATTAAGAAGGAAATCACCAAATTTTTGAAACAAAAGAACAATCAAGACATGAATTACCAGAACCTCTGGGATACTGAAAAGGCAGTCTTAAGAGAAAAATTTATAGCACTGCAAGCCTTCCTCAAGAAAACAGAAAGAGAGAAAGTTAATTACTTAATAGGACATCTCAAGCAACTGGAGAAGGAAGAACACTCCAACTCCAAACCCAGCAGAAGAAAAAAAATAACCAAAATAAGAGCAGAATTAAATGAAATTGAAAACAAAAGTATTATAGAACAGATCAATAAATCCAAAAGTTGGTTTTTTGAAAAGATCAATAAAATAGATAAACCTTTGGCTAACCTAACCAGGAAAAAAAGAGTAAAATCTCTAATTTCATTAATCACAAATGGTAACAATGAAATAACAACAGACCCCTCAGAAATTCAAAAAACCTGTCACAAGTACTACAAAAAACTCTACACTCAGAAATATGAAAAGCTGAAAGAAATCGACCAATACCTGGAAGTACGCCACCTACCAAGACTTAGCCACAATGAAGTGAAAATGTTGAGCAGACTTATATCAAGTTCTGAAATAGCATCAACTGTATAAAATCTCCCTAAAAAGAAAAGCCCAGGACCAGATGACTTTACGTTAGAATTCTACCAAACCTTTAAAGAAGAACTAGTACCTATACTACTAAACGTCTTTAAAACAATAAAAAAAGAAGGAAAATTACCCAATACATTCTACGAAGCAAAGATCACCTTGATCCCCAAACCAGAAAAAGACCCAACAAGAAAAAAAAAAAAAATTATAGACCAATATCACTAATGAATATTGATGCTAAAATACTCAATAAAATTCTAACAAACAGAATCCAACAATACATCAAAAAAATTATACACCACGACCAATTCGGATTTAACCCAGGCTCTCAAGGCTGCTTCAATATATGTAAATCTAAAAATGTAATTCAACATATAAACAAACTTAAAAATAAGGATCATATGATTCTTTCAATTGATGCAGAAAAAGTTTTTGATAATATCCAGCATCCCTTCACGATCAGAACACTCAAAAAAATTGGTATACAAGGGACATTTCTTAAACGAATAGAGGCCATCTACAGCAAACCCACGGCCAATATCGTATTGAATGAAGTTAAACTGAAATCAGTTCTACTTATATCAGGAACCAGGCCACGTTGCTTACTGTCTCCATTGCTCTTTAACATTGTAATGGAAGTTTTAGCCATTGCAATAAGGGAAGAAAAGGCAATCAAGGGTATCCACATAGGGTCAGAAGAGATCAAACTTTCACTCTTCGCAGATGATATGATTATATATCTGGAAAACACTAGGGATTTTACTACAAAAGTTTTAAACATGATCAAAGAATACAGCAATGTCTCAGGCTACAAGATCAACACCCATAAATCTGTAGCCTTTATATATACCAACAACAACCAAGCCGATCAAACAGTCAAGGTCTCTATTTCTTTTACAGTAGTGCCAAAGAAGATGAAATATTTGGGAGTATACCTAACAAAGGATGTGAAAGATTTCTACAAAGGGAACTATGAAACTCTAAGAAAAAAAATAGCCACAGATGTTAACAGATGGAAAAGCATACCATGCTCATGGCTGGGAAGAATCAACATTGTTAAAATGTCCATACTGCCCAAAGCAATATATAATTTTAATGCAATACCTATTAAAGCTCCAT
>CAUYPK010037017.1:0-80237 GCA_963574355.1 Loris lydekkerianus | reverse complement strand
AACCCTGGATATACTGGAGTAGGGGGCTGAAGTCTGTGGAATGAGTTGCATTTAGCTGAGTCATAAAGACTGCTGGTTGTGAAATCAGCATCAACATTGTGGCTACTGCAGTTAAGGAAAATGAAGGGAGCTCAAGGCCAGAGGAGGAGGCCCCTCCAAAGACAGGAGGACGGAAAGGGGACCAAATATGAAATGCCTCTTTTATTCCCAGGATGAGAAGTGGCATTGTCATTGGCCTGAGGAGGAAGTCATACTCCACTCTAGCTGCAGTAATACTGCATCCCATCCAATCTTCTCCTCTTTTTTGACTGAAATTCTTCAAAGAACTGCTGAATGTCTTCTCTCTTAACAACCTGTTGATGAAAAGCAAAGATTAGGAAAGGGAACTAAGTTACAGAACAGCAATAAAATTCACAAACAAGTCAAACGATACTGCTGGTAAGAATTACTTTAAGGTATAATTAATTAGGCGGCGCCTGTGGCTCAAAGGAATTGGGCATCAGTCCCATATGCCAGAGGTGGCAGGTTCAAACCGAGCCCCAGCCAAAAACTAAAAAAAAAAAAAAAAAAAAAAAAAGGTATAATTAATTATACTAGCTCCATTTTCTAGGAGGGATCCTCAAGGCTCACAGAGGCTGACCTGTTAGTGTCAGACAGTTAGGAAGAATGATTCAAAGCTTAGGTTCTAGCACTTACCTCAGTTTCCCTAGAAACTGCGATAAAGCAGCACCTATCTAACAGGATCATTTGAAGATCAGATGAGCTATACAACTCTTAAAACATTGCCTGGCACACAGTAAGTTCCTAATAAATACTAGCTAAAAAGAAGAGTGGCACAGCCAGCACACAAACTAAGAACTCTGAAGGTCTCCCCAGATCACTCTCATGCTCTCCTTACCAAAGTTGTCTTTCTGAAACATGCTTCAGCTCTACAAAAAGCATTTATAGAAACAGAAACCAAATCAGTTTTGAAGTTTTTTTTTGGGGGGGGGACAGAATCTTGCTCTGAAGCCCCAGGTAGAGTGTTGTTGCACGAGCTTAGCTCACAGCAACCTCACTGGCTAAAAACTGCAAAAAAAAAAAGAATAGGCTTGGCGGGTTGTGCCTGTGGCTCAGTGGGTAGGGCACTGGCCCCCATATACCAAGGGTGGCAGGTTCAAACCCAGCCCTGGCCAAACTGCAACAAAAAATAGCTGAGCGTTGTGGCAGGTGCCTGTAGTCCCAGCTACTTGGGAGGCTGAGGCAAGAGAATCACCTAAACCCAAGAGCTGGAGGTTGCTGTGAGCTGTGACACTACGGCACTCTACCCAGGGCAACATAGTAAGACTCTGTCTCAAAAAAAAAAAAAAGAAGAATAGGCTTGGCACCTATAGTTCAGTGTCTAGGGCGCCAGCTACATATATCAGAGCTGGCAGGTTCAAACCCAGCCCAGGCCTGCCAAACAACAATGACAACTACAACCAAAAAATAGCCGGGTGTTATGGCAGGTGCCTGTAGTCCCAACTACTCAGGAGGCTGAGGCAAGAGAATCGCTTAAGACTGAGAGTTTGAGGTTGCTATGAGCTATGATGCCACAGCACTCTACCGAGAGCAACATAGTGAGAATCTTACCTCTAAAAAAAAAAAAAAAAAAGAAAGAAAGAAAGAAGACTAACTGTAGTTTAAGAACTGTGGAGAATGGCCTGGTACAATGGCTCACACCTATAATCCTAGCACTCTGGGAGGACAAGACCAGTAGATTGTTTGAGCTTAGGAGTTCCAGACTCTATGCAAGAGTGAGATCCCATCTCTAAAAAATAGTCAGGTGTTGTGGTAGGGACTAGTAGTCCCAGCTACTTGAGAGGTTGAGGCAAGAGGATCACTCGAGCCCAAGAGTTTGAGGTTGCTGTGAGCTATGACACCATGGCACTCTACCAAGGGCAACAAAGTGAGATTCTGTCTAAAACAAAGAATGTCGAGAGGTTAAGAAACATTCACAATGATAGTAAAGAACATTCTCTAAAAACTGAGAAAACCATTTAAGAGAAAACCTCTATCTGTAATTCATTTTGCAGAAAGGCAGCACCGTGATCTTGTCCTGAAATCCAGACAGCTACGTGTCTTTCCCATATTTATGAGAAAGAAGAAAATGACCTAAAGTACACTGAAGAAGTTCCTTGGTAGAAATCTCTGTCCATGGAAGCAAGTCAGGGAACTTTTGGGTATCCCTGGCTAGCTGGGCATCTAGCTGGCTACAGCAGAAAAAAACATTTACTGCTTATAAGGACAGTTTTAGGCCATGAAGGGAAAAGTTATATCTTGCTTTTTATCTGCCTTTGGAAGCTAGAAAAGTATTTTAGAAAAAACAAATTCATTGACAAACATATGAACAAGAAAGGACAGAAAAGTAGAAGTATTTGTAAATTTATCTGGACACCTATTTGAAGACATTACGCATTTTAGAATCAGCTTTTAAAGTATAGACTCTTCGATTAGCAAGAGACATTTTTTAGTCCCAATGATAAAGTTCTTCTATTCTAAACTATGGAACTCAAAAATCCCAGAAAATGGGTCTGCTTTTAACGTCTTCTTACCCAGTTATTGCTCTCTTGTTCTCCTAAGATCCATACTTCAAGGTCAGGACCGAAAGAATCGGCATCCTTGATTCCCTCTAATATTTTCCTAAGCTGTAACTACTCTCTCCAGATTCTGTGGGACTGTTACAACCCTCATCCCTCCTGGCCCAGCTAGAGTTCGTAAGGGCTCCCATCCCAACCCTTATGTATCATTACCCCTTAAAGAATTCCCTTGGCCTGCCAATATTCCTATAAATAGTTTTTGCAGGAAATTCAAGCACCCCATTTAAGTTACACAGTCATTTTTATCATCAAAACAGTTAATTCAAAACTTACAAGGCTATGATTAAAATTCTTTAACTCAACATACCGTGCCTTCATCAGCAAACCTCTTGAGATAGTCTTTAAGTTCAGTCTTCAAGTCATTGTATTCTAAATCAAAACCATAAAAGTACTTAAAATTTAAGATAAGCCATTTTTTTTTCAAAACAAAATACCGGTATATCTTTACCATCACATTGAGTATGTTAATACTGTAGTTTAAAACAAATTTTTATTAAGTGAATCCTGCATAGAAACTTACACCCAAATTCTCTGTACTTTCTCCATGTTGATAGCTAGGACTCTTTCTCTTTTTCTTTTTTTTAATTTGAAAATATTAGGGAGGGCTCGGTGCCTGTAACACAATGGTTACAGCATCAGCCACGTGCTCCAGGCCTGGTGGGTTCGAACCCTGCCTGGGCCAGCTAAACAACAATGACAACTGCAACAAAAAATAGCCAGGCATTGTGGTGGACACGTGTAGTTCCAGCTAGTTGGGAGGCTGAGGTAAGAGAATCACTTAAGCCCAAGAGTTTGAGGTTGCTGTGAGCTGTGACACCACAGAACTCTACTGAGGGTGACATAGTAACACTCTGTCTCAAAAAAAAAAAAAAAATTAGGGAGGTACAAATGTTTGTTACATGGATACCATGTATAATGTTTAAGTCCATGCTTTTAGTGTGTCTATCACCAGAATAGTGTTCACCACAGGCAATTTTAAAAAATAAAAAACAGGGCAGCTCCTGTGGCTCAAAGGAGTAGGGTGCCAGCCCCGTATGTCGGAGGTGGTGGGTTCAGGCCTAGCTCCAGAAAAAAAAAAAAAAAAAAAAAAAAAAACAACAAAACCCCACAAAAAAGCAGAAATAACCTAATTCTCATAAAGATTAGCTAAGAATTTTTGAAAGGGCTTTCTATTTCTCTGGAATTCTAGTAGTTGAAATAACCTGGAACTCATTAAACATTAAACTTTATTTTATTTTTTTTTATTTATTTTTTTGCTTGTTGAGATTAGAGTTTATGTCACCCTCAGTAGAGTACCGTAGCATCACAGCTCACAGCAACTTCAAACTCTTGGGCTTAAGCGATTCTCTGCCTCAGCCTCCCTAGCAGCTGGGACTACAGGCACCCGCTACAATGCCTGGCTATTTTTTTGTTGCAGTTGTCATTGCTGTATAGCAGGCCTGGGCTGGGTTCGAACCTGCCAATGTCATTGTACATGGCCAGCACCCTAACCACTGAGCTACAGGCACTGAGCTGTAAACATTAAATGTTAAAACTAAATCACTTAACAGTTTGGCATGTATGAACAGCTGAGGGCTACAAAATCTTTTAGATAGATGCATCCTCCATCCTCAAAAGCTTCTACTCTAACAAAGGGAAATAGAAATTAATCAGCATTACAAATAAAAGACAAAAAGGATCAGTGCCATAACAAAAATGGTAGCATCTGAGTAGAAACTGGCTACCATAGAAATCATGGAAATAAGTGGAGCATGCTGGCAGGGAAAATATAAAAGCCTACATTCAAGGTTTTGAAGATATTTTCCCCTCTAGTGGTTTCCTGTGAACTACTGAAGCAGCCTCAAGAACTGTCAAAAAGATGACATGCTTTGCTTAAAAAGATGACACATAATACTCAATGAAAATTACTTCAATGGATAGAAAATTTTTCTATTCTTCTTTATTTATACATCTACCCTTAACCAAAATAGCAGAAGTTGTGGTTTCTCAAGCATGTAATTATTCTAGCATGTAACTCTGATTCAATGGTAATAACAGCTAAATATCCAGCAACATGAAAATCAAGCATCTGTAGCTGGGTCCTACTATACAATTCAAATTTTAATTTTCTTTGTATTAAATTAAAAATATATGTTTATGGGGCGGCGCCTGTGGCTCAGTGAGTAGGGCGCTGGCCCCATATACCAAGGGTGGCGAGTTCAAACCCAGCCCCAGCCAAACAGGAACAACAATAGCAACAACAAATAGCTGGGCGTTGTAGCGGGCGCCTGTAGTCCCAGCTACTCGGGAAGCTGAGATAAGAGAATCGCCTAAGCCCAAGAGCTGGAGGTTGCTGTGAGCTGTGACGCCACGGCACTCTACTAAGAGTGATAAAGTAAGACTCTGTCTCTACCAAAAAAAAAAAAAAAAAAATATATATATATATATATATGTTTATTACCCTCCTTGTATAATTTTTTTTACATAGTAAAGGAAACCTTAGGAACTTCATGAATTTTCACAAACAGTACTTACCACAAATAAGTTCGACTTGCTGGACTCTATTCATGCTATTGAGCGTATCCATTAAAGGGTCTCTCCTATCAGTTGCCTGGTCAATCTTGCCTTTGTTTTCATAAGCCAGAACTGTGTCATATTCATCTGTCAGGAACAGGACATCTAGATCTCCATACATTTTCTTTAAAAAATAAACCAGTTTCCCCATTAGAACAGTACTATCATTCTCAAAAGTCATAAGAATTACTAAAATTTTAATTTTTTTATATTAACATGTAGAAAAAACAAAGCCTCTTAGCCAGTTTTTTGACGAACTTCTTTCTTTAAAATTTCAAAATTTGAGCAGCGCCTATGGCTCAGTGGCTAGGGTGCCGGCCCCACATACCGAGGGTGGCAGGTTCGAGCCTGGCCTCAGCCAAATTGCAACAAAAAGTAGCTGGGCGTTGTGGTGGACACCTGTAATCCCAGCTACTGGGGGGTGGTGGGGTGGGAGTGGGGCTGAAGCAAGAGAATCGCCTAAGCCCAGGAGTTGGAGGTTGCTTTGAGCTGTGATGCCACAGCACTCTACCGAGGGCGATAAACTAAGACTCTGTCTCCATAAAAAAAAAAAAAAAGACAAATAAATATAAATAGAGGGAAGGTTAGTAGGGGGTCCACACCTATGGAGCAGATTGCAAGTACAAGTTGGATCTATCAGGTGTAGAACACAAATGTCTTAACGTTGTAATTGGGTAAATGAGGTGAAGTCTATGTTGATTAGTAGAAGGTAAGCACTCCAATTTGTACAAATAATCAACACACTGAATCCCATAATGGCATAAGACTCTCTGAAAAGACTTATTCTTTTTGCCCTTATTTCTTTCAGAAATCTTCCAAAGTTTCAGGAGATGTATGATCTATGAGATTGTTACTTAAAAATCACTGATTTGATGTGGCACCCATAGCACAATGGTTACAGTGCCAGTCACATGTACATGGCAGGCGGGTTCCAACCACCTAACCTAAACTACTAAACAATAATGACAACTGCAACAAAAAATAGCCAGGTGTTGTGGCAGGCGCCTGTAGTCCTAGCTATTAGGGAGGCTGAGGCAAGAGAATCGCTTAAGCCCAAGAGTTGGAGGTTGACCAGGCATGGTGTCTCATGCTTATAGTCCCAGGACTATGGGAGGTGAAGGTGGGTGGATTTAACTGAGCTCAGAGGTTCCAGACCAGCATGAGCAGGAGTGAGCCAGAGTGAAACCCTGTCACTACCAAAAAAAAAAAAAAAAAAAAAAAAAAAAGTTGGGCATTGTGGCGGCCGCCTGTAATCCCAGCTACTTGGGAGGCAAAAGGCAAGAGAATCACTAAGGGAAGAACAGAAAAAAAAAAAAAAAAAGAAAACAACTTCAAACTAAGAAAAGGGAAAGCCAGCTGAAATTGAAAGCAAAAATAGAAAATAAAAATAAAAAAAGAGTTGGAGGTTGCTGTGAGCTATGATGCCACAGCACTCTACCAAGGGTGACATAGTGAGACTGTCTCAAAAAAAAACCAAAAAAACCCACTGATTTACCAAAACTTTCAAGTGCTTTATGTTTCCAAGCAAATCTATGATATAAAAAAAGATAAGAACTGCTACTTTCTAGTAAAATTAAAGTGGCCTGGCACAGTGGCTCACACATGTAATCCTAGCACTTTGGGAGGCTGAATTGAGAGGTTTGCCTGAGGCTAGGAGGTCAAGACCAGCCTGAGCAAGAACAAGACCCATCTCTACAAAAAAAAACAAACAGAAAAATTAGCTGTATGGTAGCACATGCCTGTAGTTCCAGCTACCAAGGAAACTGAGGCAGAAGGACTGCTTGAGCCCAGGAGTTGGAGGTTGCAGTGAACTATGATGATGATATCATTACATTCTGGCACAAGAGACAGAGTGAGACTCTTGTCTTAAAAATAAATAAATAAATAAAAAAGATAAATAAAACTATTACATAACTATTAATTTTTCTACAATCAATCAGATTGCAAGTACTGCTTCATATATTTGCTTAGTATAAAAATTTTGAATCTCCTCCTGGGTGTGATGGCTCACACCTAAAATCCTAACACTCTGGGAGGCCAAGGTAGGTGACCTGCTTGAGCTCAGGAGCTCAAGACCAGCCTGAGTGAAAACAAGACCCTATCTCTATTAAAAATAGAAAAAAGGCTCGGCGCCTTTAGCTCAAGCGGCTAGGCCGCTTACGTACGCCGGAGCTGGCAGGTTCGAATCCAGCCCAAGCCCACCAAACAATGACAACTATAACCAAAAAAATAGCCAGGCGTTGTGGTGGGTGCCTACAGTCCCAGCTACTTGGGATGCTGAGGCAAGAGGGTTGCTTAAGCCCAAGAGTTGGAGGTTGCTGTAAGCTGTGACACCACAGCACTCTACCCAGGGCGACAGCTTGAGACTCTGTCTCAAAAAAAAAAAAAAGCTAGCTGGGCATGGTGGTGGGCACCTATAGTCCCACCTACTTGGAAGCTGAGACAAGAGGATTACTCAAGCCAAGAGTTTGAGGTTACTGTGAACTAGGCTAACACCAGGGTACTCTACCCAAGGTTACAGAGTTAGACTGTCTCAAAAAAAAAAAAAAAAAAAAAAAAAAAAATTGGGGCGTGGTGGCTCACACCTATAATCCTAGCACTCTGGGAGGCAGAGGCAAGTAGATTGTCTGAGCTCATAAGGTTCAAGACCAGCCTGAGCCAGAGCAAGACCTCATCTCTAAATACAAGTCATGTGTTGTGGCAGGCACCTACAGTCTCAGCTACTTGGGAGGCTGAGGGAAGAGAATCACTTAAGCCCGTGAGTTTGAGGTCGCTGTGCACTATGACGCCAGAGCACTCTAACAAGGGACAAAATGAGACTCTGTCTCAAAAAAAAAAAAAAAAAAAAAAAATTAAGTGTCTCCTACACACCTGTATTAATTCCATAAATGTATTTTTCAGATATTCTTATTTTGGGTATCAGTACAACAAGACACACTAACATTGAACTTAATCAGATACTTACCATACAGTCTTGGCAGGTGCATAACTTGCTACGCCAGTTCAGGGGCCAGTACGTGGCAGTCTCTTTCTTTACAAACTGCTTAGCTTTAAGCTCTGTAAGTTTGCAGCCAGATTGTGACTCAGTGTTGAGACTTTGACTCTTAAACATTGTCTGCAATAAAATTAAGTTCTGAAGTGTGTTTTCTAAATTATTATGGTTTTCATAGTTTAGATTTTGTAAATAGCTTTTTTTAGGCAAAGGATACAATTGAAATCCACAGCTATAAAACTTATAGAATTAACTTTGCTTAAGTTTTATCTCTTTTTTTTTTTTGAGACAGAGCCTCAAGCTGTCACCCTGGGTAGAGTGCCGGGCATCACAGCTCACAGCAACCTCCAGCTCCTGGGCTTAAGCGATTCACTTGCCTCGGCCTCCCAAGTAGCTGGGACTACAGATGCCCGCTACAACGCCTGTCTATTTTTTGGTTGTAGTTGTCATTGTTGTTTGGCAGGCCCTGGCTGGATTCAAACCTACTAGCTCTGGTGTATGTGGCTGGCGCCTTAGCCGCTTGAGCTATAGGTGCTGAGCCTTAAGTTTTATTTCTTTATGGCTTGTACTTCATATATTACCTGGAGATCAGATTCAGAACTAGAGCTGGTACATGGTTCATTATTCTGCTCTGCTTTCACTTCCTTTATGGCATCCTTTCCACGTTCTGGAACATCCTCTTTGAGGGTACTATCCTGATGACCTCCATTTTCAGATTTGATAATGTCCTGATCACCAACATTCTGTACCAACCCATCTTCCTCAGCAGATGTTTTGGTTACTGTAGGTTCAATGAAACAAAACAAAACAAAACAAAACAAAACAACAAAAAAACAAGGATATACATATCCATAGACCTAGCAGACAGTAAAATCACTTTTTCAGATTTAAAAATATTTCAGAATATGACAAAAAGGAAAGTCAACCTTAATCTCTGGAATAAAGAAAAAGGGGTATTAGCACTTCTTTAAGATATGCCTAATCCAAAGAAAAAGGAGTATCAGCACTTCTTTAAGAAATGCCTAATCCAGGTGGTGCCTATAGCTCAAGCAGCTAAGGCACCAGCCATGTACACCAGAGCTGGCGGGTTCGAATCCAGCCTGGGCCTGTCAAACAATGACAACTACAATCAAAAAATAGTCAGGTGTTGCGGCGGACACCTGTAGTCCCAGCTACGTGGGAGGCTGAGGCAAGAGAATCACTTAAGCACAGGAGTTGGAGGTTGCTGTGAGCTGTGATGCCACAGCACTCTACCCAGGGCGATAGCTTGAGGCTCTGTCTCAAAAAAAAAAGATATGCCTAATCAAAATAATTCAAATAACTGAACTGTTAATTTGAAAATATCAATAATTACATTAGAACTTTGTATGTGAAGGAGGAAAGAATATCCTTTGGCATGAGACTTCACTGTGAACACAGGCATCAGAGCAATTTTGAAAAATCCCAGCTTTTCTTCATGAGAACGAAATACACAATGGTGAGTACATGCTGGGCAGGGTGGCTCAGGCCTGTAATCCAAGCACTTTGGGAGGCCAAGGAGAGAATTGCTTGAGTGAGCCCAGGAGTTTGAAAATAGCCTGGGCAATATAGCAAGACCATCTCTCTACAAAAAATAAAATTACCCAAACTACAGGCACACACCTGTAGTCCCAGCTACTTTGGAGGGTAAGGCAAAAGGACACCTGTGCACAGGAGTTCAAAGCTGCAGTGAGCTATGATCATACCTATGCACTCCATCCTGGGCTATAGAGTGAGACTTTGTCTCTAACAAAAAACAAAAAGGAGGATACAGAGGCAAATATTGTGAAGGAGAGGAGAGAAATGGTAGTAAGGGAGCTCATGATGGCATTTCTTTGGGGAGGGTGCGGGGGGAGACAGGATTTCACTTTAATGCCCAGGCTGAAGTGCAGTGGTGTGCAAGGCTCACCACAGCCTCAAACTTCTATGCTCAAGTGATCCTCTTGCTTCAGCCTCCTGAATAGTTGAAACTATAGTTGCATGCCACCATGCCCAGCTAATATTTTTAAAAATAATTTTTTTGTACAGATGAGGTCTCCAAATGTTGCCCAAGATGATCTCGAACTCCTGGCCTCAGCCTCTTGGGTGAAGTGCTCAATACAACTTGGACTTTGCCTAACAAATGCAAACAAACCTAATCATTTGGCATATTACTCTAAAATTTAAAAAAACAGAAAATCTAATGAAAAGAAATGCGTATAGGTACAGTGTCTATAGAAACTGTGAGAGATAATTAGAAACAATAAACAGAGAAAGCACCAAGTTAAAGAACTTTGAGGGGTCATGTGTGGTGGCTGATGCCTATAGGCCTCTCAAGTAGCTGGGGCTACAGGTGCCCACCACAACACCTGGCTATTTTTTGGTTGTAGTTGTCATTGTTGTTTGGCAGGCCCAGACTGGATTTGAACCCACCAGCTCTGGTGTATGTGGCTGGCGCCTTAGCCACCTGAGCTACAGGTGCCGAGCCAGGATTGGTGATCTTATAAAAGAAAAAGAGGCCCTGAGGGTAGCTTGTTTAGTCTTTCTGCCACGTGAGGACACACAGAAGTCTCCATCTATGACAATGGGCCCTTACCAGACACGAATTCTGCTAGTGTCTGGTTCTTGAACTTTTCGATCTCCCAAACTGTGAGCAGTAAATTTTTCTTTCTTTCTCTTTTTCTTTTTTTTTGTTTTGAGACAGAGTCTCAACCTGTTGCCCTGGGTGGAGCACCCTGGCATCATAGCTCACAGCAACCTCCAACTCTTGGGCTCAAGCAATCCTCTTGCCTCAGTTTTTCTATTTTTAGCACAGACGGGGTCTCGCTCTTGCTCAGGCTGGTCTCAAACACCTATGCTCAAAATATCCACCTGCCTCAGCCTCCCAGAGTGCTAGGATTACAGGCATGGGACACCTCACCCAACCTCAGTTTTTCTACTTTTAGTAGCGACAGTCTTGCTTTTGCTGTGGTTGGTCTTGAACTTGTGAGCTCGAGCAATCCACCCACCTCGGGCTCCCAGAAAGTTTCTTATTGTTTATAAATTGCTCACTCTAAAGTATTTTGTTATAGCAGTACAAATGGACTAAGATGCTACCACCTCCCCAACCAATAACATGTCTTACAGTTAACTATAACTTATTTTAATTCCATTTATCTTTTTTTTTTTTTTTTTTTTTTTTGAGACAGAGTCTCAGTATGTCGCTTTCCAAGAGCTGTTGGGTCACAGCTCACAGCAACCTCCAACTCTTGGACTTAAGCAATTCTCTTGCCTCAGCCTCCCAAATAGCTGGGATTGCAGGTGCTTCCCACAATGCTGGGCTATTTTTTTATTGTAGTTGTCACTGTGGTTTGGCAGGCCTGGGCTGGGTTCAAACCTGCCAACTCCTGTGTATGTGGCTGGTGCTCTAAATGCTGAGCTATAGGCGCTGAGCTCCATTTATCTTTTTTAATTGTTAAAAAAACTGCCACCTTGGCTCGATGCCTGTGGCTCAAGCAGCTAAGGCACCAGCCACATCCACCTGAGCTGGCGGGTACAAATCCAGCCCAGGACCTCCAAACAACAATGACGCAGCTACAACCAAACAATAGCTGGGCGTTGGACAGCGCTTATGGCTGAAAGGAGTAGGGTGCTGGTCCCATATGCTGGAGGTGGTGGGTTCAACCCCAGCCCCAGCCAAAAACTGCAAAAAAAAAAAAAAAAAAAAAAAAAAAAAATAGCTGGGCGTTGTGGCAGGTGCCTGTAGTCCCAGCTACTTGGGAGGTGGAGGCAGGAGAATCACTTGAGCCCAGGAGTTGGAGGTTGCTGTGAGCTGTGATGCTACAGCACTCTACCAGGGTGATAGCTTGAGGCTCTGTCTCAAAAAAACAAATAAATAAATAAATAAAAACTGCCACCTCCATTTTCTCTTAATTCTAGTCTCACACTTACCATGCATCATGCCACTTACATAGAAATTTGTTCTTGGACCAAGCACAGTGTCTCAGACCTGTAATCCTAGCACTCTGGGAGACTGAAGTGGCAGGATTTATCTTTTTTTTTTTTTTTTTTTTTTTTTTAGACAGAGTCTCACTTTGTTGCCCTCAGTAGAGTGCCATGGCATCACAGCTCACAGAAACCTCAAAGTCTTGGGCTCAAGTGATTCTCTTGCCTCAGCCTCCCAAGTAGCTGGGACTACAAGCCTCAATGCCTGTCTATTTTTTTGAGACAGGGCCTCCACTCTTGCTCAAGCTAGTCTTGAACTCAGTGAGCTCAGGCAATCCACCTACCTCGGCATCCCAAGTGCTGGGATTATAGGCATGAGCCACCTTGCCTGGCCTTGAAATGGGAGGATTATTTGAGGTCAGGTGTTCAAGACCAGCCTGAAAAAGAGTGAGACCCCATATCTAATTTTTCTGAAAATAGAAAAATTAGCCAGATGTGGTGGTGCACGCCTGTAGTCCCAGGTACTCAGGAGGCTGAGGCAGGAGGATTGCTTGAGCCAAAGAGTTTGCGGTTGCTGTAAGCAAGGCTCAGGCCATGGAACTCTAGCCTGGGTTACAAAGTGAGACTTTGTCTCAAAAATTAAATAAATGAATAAATTTATCCTCAGCCATCTTCTAACCAATCTATAAGTACCTGTACAGAAGGAATAAATATGTTTTCTATATCTCAGAGTTCAATCAAAAATAGTTGCTAGGGGGCGGCGCCCATTGCTCAGTGGGTAGGATGATGGCCACATACACGGAGGCTGGCAGATTTGAACCTGGCCCAGGTCAGCTAAACAACAATGACAACTACCACAAAAAAATAGCTAGGCAATGTAGTGGGCACCTATAGTCCCAGATCCTAGGGAGGCTGAGGCAAGAGAATTGCGTGAGCCCAAGGGTTTGATGTTGCTGTGAGCCTGTGACACCATGGCACTCCACCAAAGGTGACATAGTGAAACTCTGTCTCAAAAAAAAAAAAAAAAAAAAGTTGCTAGGCTTAGTAGCTCATGGCTAGGGCGCTGACCACATACACTGGGGATGGCGGGTTTGAACCAGGCCTGGGCCTGCCAAACAACAATGACAACTACAACAAAAAAAAATAGTTGGGTGTTGTGGCGGGTGCATGTAGTCCCAGCTACTCGGGAGGCTGAGGCAAGAGAATCACTTAAGCCCAAGAGGTTGTGGTTGCTGCGAGCTGTGATGCCACAGCACTCTACTGAGGTGAATATAGTGAGACTCTGTCTCAAAATAAATAAATAATAAAATAAAATAAAAAAATAGTTGCTAAAAATTCTGGATTGAACATATACATAGTTCATAAGCACAAGTTTGTAGCACACCAACTTCACAGAGATACCTACCTGCCCACTGTGCAGCATAAGGCCACAAGAAAGAACAACGTTTCATGCAAGCCTGGCACACCATCTCTTGGAAATCCCCACTCTCAGGAGGAATGGCACCAAGATGCTGTCAATACAGAAAATCAAATATTTTCTTATGATTGTCAAATTGCTTGAATTTTGTTTATAAACAAATACAACAGATTATATCTTTATAGTTTATTTATTTTTTTTTTAGAGGCAGAGTCTCACTTTATTGCCCTAAGTAGAGTGATGTGACATCACAGCTCACAGCAACCTCCAATTCCTGGGCTTAGGTGATTCTCTTACCTCTGCCTCCCAAATAGCTACAGGCACCCACCACAACGATGGCTATTTTTTGTTGTAGCTTGGCCAGGGCCAGGTTGGAACCCACCACACTCGGTATATGGGGCCAGTGCCCTACACACTGAGCCACAGGCACCGCCCCTTTATAATTTATTTTTAAAGGAGTAATTATAATGTGAAATATAACAATTCAGGCTTGGTGCCTGTAGCTCAGCGGCTAGGGCGCCAGCCACATGCACCAGAGCTGGATGGTTCAAACCCAGCCCAGGCCTGCCAAACTACGACAACTACAACCAAAAAATAGCCAGGTGTTGTGGCAGGCGCTTGTAGTCCTAGCTACCTGGGAGACTGAGGCAAGAGAATTGCTTAAGCCCAAGAGTTGGAGGTTGCTGTGAGTTGTGACACCACAAGACTCTATTGAGGGCGACATACTGAGACTCTGTCTCCAAAAAAAAAAAAAAGATATATGTAACAATTCAAAAGGAAAATATCCTTTATCTTTTTGTGGGCTTTAAAAAGTAAAAGTTTTCCTTACCCTTCCATGAAACCAGTCCTCACAGACTACACACTGGATCATCTCATCTGGAATCTAAGAGAGAAAACCAGTTTCTTTGTTGAAGATTACACTGCATTTTGGGACATGGAAATAACAGGCACACAGTAGAATATTAAACAATTCTAATTCAAAACTGGGAGACCCTTATCCATGCAAAGACACAAAGAAATTCCTTCTACAGAGGCCGAGCGTGGGGCTCAGGCCTGTTATCCTAGCACTCTGGGAGGCCAAGGCAGGTAGATTGCCTGAGCTCACAGTTTGGAAACCTACTTGAGCCAGAGCAAGACCTCATCTCTAAAAATAGCCGGGAGTTGTGGCGGTTGCCTGTAGTCCCAACGATTTGGGAGGTTGAGGTAAGAGAACTGCTTAAGCACAAGAGTTGGAGGTTGCTGTGAGCTATGATGCCACAGCACTCTTTCAAGGGTGACAAAGTGAGACTCTGTCTCAAAAAAAAAAAAAAGAAGAAATTCCTTGGGAGGCACCTGTGGCTCAGTGGGTAAGGGCACTGGCCCCATCTACTGAGGGTGGAGGGTTCAAACCTGGTCCTGGCCAAAGTACAAAAAAAAAAAAAAAATAGCCGGGCATTTTGGCAGGCACCTATAGTCCCAGCTACTTGGGAGGGTGAGGCAGGAGAATCACCTAAGCCCAGGAGTTGGATGTTGCTGTGAGCTGTGACACTACAGCACTCTACTGAGGGCGATGAAGTGAGACTCTATCTCTACAAAAAAAAAAAAAAAGAAATTAAAAAAAAAAAAGAAAAAAAAGATCCTTCTATAGGATCTGGTATTACAAAGGGTTACAAAAGATAAGTACTTCCCAAGCAATAAGCAAAGCTCTTTCTGTTTTTTGAGACAGTCTCAACCTGTTGCCATGGGTAGAGTGTGGTGGCATTACAGCTCACAGCAACCTCAGACTCTTGGGCTCGAGTGATTCTCCTGCCTCAGCCTTCCAAGTAGCTAGAACCACAGGTGCCTGCCACAACACCTGGCTATTTTTGTTGGTGTTGTTGCAGTTGTCATTATTGTTTTAGCAGGTCAGGCTGGGTTCAAACCCGCCAGTCCCAGTGTATATAGCCAAGGCCCTACCCACTGAGCAAAAGACACTGCTGATCAAAGCTCTTTCATATCAGTTACTTAATAGCTGATTCTCACAAGACTTTATGGGTAAGTAGGACATTCCTACTTTCATATTATATATAAACCCAAGCCCAGAGACATATTATGGATTGACCAATGTAGAATGTGACAACTGAGACTTTTTACCATACCATGTCGCCAAGTAAACTGAAAAGTAAAAGAAAAACAAAAAACCCTGAAAAGTAAATATTATAAACAATCTCTTGATAATATAGACAACAATAACTTCTCTGATTTAAATAAATTAAATAATTAAATGCTGGCCCTGGGAAAATTATACACCTATAGACACAGATTATTTGGGGGATGATTTTCCTTTTATTTTCAGGCTTTCATACCTACATACACACACAACCTTGGTTCAGAAGTATTATAAACACTACTTTATTGCATACTTTAAAATATCAGTTTTAAGGTTTTATTTTTGTTGAAGCTATGTTGAACTTGTTCTATATAATTTAGTTCAATAATTATACTTACAAGACAATTAGAAATCAAGGAGGTGGCTCAGCGCCTGTGGTTCAAGTGGCTAAGGTGCCAGCCACATACACCAGAGCTGGCGGGTTCGAATCCAGCCCAGGCCTGCCAAACAACAATGACAACTACAACCAAAAAATAACTGGGCATTGTGGCGGGCGCTTGTAGTCCCAGCTCCTTGGGAGACTGAGACAAGAGAATCACTTAAACCCAAGAATTTGAGGTTGCTGTGAGCTGTGATGCCACCACACTCTACCCAGGCTGACAGGTTGAGGCTCTGTCTCAAAAGAAAAAAAAAATCAAGGAAGAAGGCAAAAGGCTAAATCTAAATAAAAAAAGCACTCTATCAAATAAAAGCACTTTATCTAAATAAAAAAAGCACTCTATCAAATGAGTAAATACATAAATAAAGCCCAATCTAATCAAAACAAAGGTTGAGATTATAAAAGGACAATTCAGAGAGAAGGTTATTACAAATGTCCAATATACTCATGAAAAGATACACAATCCAAATTAAGAGGGGAAAGAAAAAAAAAATTTTTTTTTTTTTTTTTGAGACAGAGTCTATGTAGCCCGAGGTAGAGTGCCGTGGCATTACAGCTTACAGCAACCTCCAACTCTAGGGCTTAAGTGATTCTCTTGCCTCAGCCTCCCAAGCAGCTGGGACTACAGGCACCCACCACCACACCCAGCTATTTTTTGTTACAGTTGTTATTTTTGTCTAGTTGGCCTAGGTTAGGTTCGAACCCACCAGCCTCAGTGTATGTGGCTGGTGCCATAACCACTGTGCTATGGGCACCGAGCCAAGGAAAGGACAATTTTTTTTTTTCTTTGAGATAGAATCTCAAGCTATTGCCCTGGGTAGAGGGCTGTGCCATCACAGCTCACAGTAACCTCAAACTCCTGGGCTTAAGTGATTCTCTTACTTCAGCCTCCCAACTAGCTGAGACTACAGGCACCTGCCACAACGTCCAGCTATTTTTTTTTTTCTTTGGTTGTAGTTGTCATTGTTATTTGGTGGCCCGGGCTAGATTCAAACCCATCAGCTCCGGTGTATGTGGCTGGCACCCTAGCTGCTTGAGCAACAGGCGCTGAGCCAAAATGACAAATTTTTTAAAAATTGGTAATAAATAGGGTTGACAAGAGTGTGGGGGGGAAAAAGACCACTATCATATACTATTGGTGTTGGACCCTTTTGGCATACATAATCACAACTGTTTTATTTATTTATTTATGGTGGAGTTAAATTGTATAACTCCACCCTCTAGGTATCCATTCTATATAAATACTTGCAGGAGTCTATACTCAGTTACATTACTATATGTTCTTTACAATGGGAACAAAATTGATAATGCCATTCTGCTACAGAACTGGTAGATTAACTATGGTACATCAAACTATGGATACTCTACAGCACTCAGAATGAGACAGATTTGTATTGTTGACATATAAGAATGTCTATGATATTCTTTCAATAAGTGAGAGAAAAGCTAATTGCAGAAGTGAATGTACAGAATTGTCATTTTCATTAAAGGAAACTACACATTGAAACACACATTCGCTCAATCATTTTTACATGCAGTGTAAAAGGTCTAAAAACATACACACCAAAAAGTGCTAACAATGGTTATGCCTAGAAAGTAAGAAGCGCAGAAGCACAGAGCTCTTTTCAAATTTTGTATACATTTATCATTGAAATTTTACCCAAATATGATCTGCAGGAAGTACTTGAAATTTTTAAGAGAATGCAGTTTGTACATCTCAATTTCTTTCCTTCAAGGGAGGCAAGAAGTTGAAGGCCATTTAACGGTTTGGGGGCGGGGGTAGGCAGGCAGGCAGGAAAGAGGGAGAAGGAAAGAAGTTCTGATGTTAGGAAAGTTCTCTCCAATGTTTTATTCTTGTAAGAATGAGAACTGGCTCGGCACCTGTAGCACAGTGGTTGCAGCGCTGGCCACATACACTGAGGCTAGTGGGTTCGAACCCGGCCCAGGCCAGCTAAACAACAACAACTGCAACAAAAAATAGCTGGGGATTGTGGCAGGCACCTGTGGTCCCAGCTGCTTGGGAAGCTGAGGCAAGAGAAAGCTTAAGTCAAGAGTTGGAGGTTGCTGTGAGCTGTGACGCCATAGCACTCTACCGAGGGTGACAAAATGAGACTCTGTCTCAAAAAAAAGAATGAGAATAGGTGAGATCTGCACCAGTAATAGATCCAACCCAGTTTCATGAGGGATAAATCTAGAACCCTTTCACAATCATGCAATCCCTCCTAAAGAGCAACAGAGTCCGAAGAGTCAAGGCTAGAGATGATGTATATAGTCTCAGGTTTCAACCTCCAATTCTCTTACCTCATCTTCAGGATCAGGATAAGGTCGCTTGCAAGTGCAATACAATCCAAAAAAGTTGGCATTGTACTTATTGCCAGAATTTACCCTTGCTTTGTCCTGAAATAGAATATTGATTTCAATATATAATGTGATCTAATTTTAACTATAATTTTGTACATCATAAAATTTCTGAATTCAATACATTTCTATACCTAGTACTCTGGGAATCTGAGGCAGGTGGATTGCTTGAGCTCAATAGTTCAAGACCAGCCAAGAGCGAGACCCAGTGTCTAAAACTAGCCAGGCATTGTGGCAGGCGCCTATAGCCCCAGCTACTTGGGAGGCTGAGGCAAGAGGATCGCTTGAGCCAAAGAATTTGAGGTTGCTGTGAGCTGTGACACCACAGCACTCTGCTAAGGGCAATAAAGTGAGACTCTGTCTCAAAAAAAAAAAAATTTAAAAATACATAAACTTCTACAGTAAATATGTTCCCACTAGAAACTGGTCTTTAATTTTCAAAGTATGAAGAAAAAATAAAAACTCCTATTAAAGGCATACTTTTCCAGGATACAGGAAAATAATTAAAATTTATTTTTTTGTACCTTTGTTGTAGCAATTAGAGGAAATTAAATTAAACTAAATTAAATTCACTAAAATGGAGAGAAGAATTAATCATAAATATTAATTATCAGCTATGTGAGCTGATACTTTAATTTCAAAGTTCTTCTTTATGCACAGTTGTGAGAGCCAAGACCCTCAAGAGCCAAAGAAATTGCCAAAACTAACCTTCAAAAGAAGGAGAAAGATGACAGTTTTAGTAATTATGACTGAATAATGTAATATTCCTTTCTCTTTCATTTCTATCATTTCACTAAAGAATATTGTATAAACATAGTTTTTTATTAGCCAAAAAGCAGTGAAAAAAATTCTCTGTTCTTGTGGCCCACATTCATTATTACCAAGTTTTATTAGTAAAAAAAACAAGTTTTAAATCTTATCCCTTGCGTTAAGTCTCAGAGAATGAGCACACCACATGATTAAACCTGAATCACTTTAAAAAACACTTCCCCAAAAAAACTTTTCATATTAACTACAATCTCTATTAATAATCTCTTATTTTAATATCTGAAGAGGATATTTAGTTTTTTCAACAAAATAAAAACAGGAAATATCTATGTGCAAAGAACAAGAACTTCTTTTTTTGGAAAATAAAGGTATTTTCTTTTTACCCACTTGAGCAAACACCAACCTCGCTCCTTTAAATACATTTATAGTTATTGTGCTTACTTACAGGAAATAATTTGCATTCCAAATTTTTAAACTTGCTGTTTCCACAATCACAACGAAAATTTCTGAAAAAAGGAGGAAAAGCCATTTTTATTTTTCTTTTAAATCTAATGAAGTATTCTTTAAACTCAAGGAATAGCTGCCTCTTCCTTTTCCAGCTCATTTCTATAATCTAAAAAGTGGCTTTGGTTCCTATTCGTGTATCCAATTTGGAATTTCTTCAACATATAACAATAAAATATTTTACAGTTTTGGAAATTAATATGTCTGAAGACCAATATCTATATTGCACACACAAACACACAAGTAAAATAATGGCAGAATATGAATAGTTTAAGTTTGTACCATAATTACATTTTACAAGGTCCTCGCCAGTTATATCATAAAAAATAATTACATTAAATTTCATGGCTAGGTGTGGTAGCTCCTATGCCTATAATTCCAGCCAGCCCTTTCGGAACACTGAGGCAGGAAGATTGCTTGAGCCCAGGAGTTCAAGACCAGCCTGGGCAACATAGTGAAACCCTGTCCCTACAAAAAATTTCAAAAATTAGTCAGGCATTGTGGCATGTGCCTATAGTTCTGGCTACTTGGGAGGCTGAGATAGGATCACTTGAGCTCAGAAGTCCAAGGCTACAAAGTTCACTAGTACATAACTACTTTGAATGAAAAAACAAGATTCAGTAAAAAATGCAATTTCTAAACATTTAGAAAGCAGTCAGCAACAATTTCTATGCTTACCTTTTAGTATAGAGCTCAAATAGTTTATGACTTCCGTGACATTCGTAACTGCAAGCTAGACAGATTCCTGCTGGTTCTTCTCCCTCTGGGGTGCAGGTACTACAGGCATATAGTGCTTGTCTCTTTACTGAGCCCTAAAAGACAGTCCCAAAATGGAAAAGAGAGAATGAATTAATGAAATTGCATAGCTACCTAATACCCATACTATGATCTGAAAAATAATTAAAATCAGATTATCTGTGGTCAAGATCTTTCTGTAAAAATCATTAAGACTATTCAAAAGATATAAATAACAGAGTACTAAAACATTGTTGAATGTTTCATATCTATACTAGTACTTGTTTTCATAGCATTTTTTCTTAAAGTTATAAAGTTTAAATATGTCAATCAGCTATGAGTAAATTGGTCTGTTTAATCATTTTTACATATGAAAATGTAGAAGAATGTATATAGATTTATTCAGGTAATACCACATTTTAATTTTGGAAAATGTTTGTAAACCAAGCAAAGAAAATCAATACATGAAAATAATTTTGGGGGCAGTGCCTGTGGCTCAGTGGGTAGGGCGCCGGCCCCATATACCCAGGGTGGCGGGTTCGAACCCAGCCCCATCCAAACTCCAACAAAAAATAGGCGGGCGCTGTATCGGGCGCCTATGGTCCCAGCTACTTGGGAGGCTGAGGCATGAGAATCACCTAAGCCGAGGAGTTAGAGATTGCTGTGAGCTGTGACGGCACAGCACTCTACCAAGGGCGATAAAGTGAGACTCTGTCTCTAAAAAAAAAAAAAAGAAAAGGATTTTTAGGTTCAGGGCCTATAGCACAGTGGTTACAGCGCCAGCCATACACTGAGGGTGGTGGGTTCAAACTCAGCCCAGGGCCAGCTATGACAATTATAACAAAAAAATAGCCATGTGGTGGACACCTGTAGTCCTAGCTACTTGGGAGGCTGAGGCAAGAGAATCCCTTTAGCCCAAGAGTCGCTATGAGCTGTGACGCCATGGCACTCTACTGAGGGCAACATAGTGAGACTGTGTCTCAAAAAAAAAAGAATTTTTAGGAGATGTATGTTGAAAGTATTCAGAGATGCATTGTCACCATGCCTGCAACTTACTTGCAATTATATAGTTAAAAATGTAATCAACAAGCAAGGTAGTTCCCATCCATAATCCTCCCACTCTGGGAGGCCAAGGCAAGCGGATTGCTTGAGCTCAAGATTGCTTGAGCTCAAGAGTTCAAGACCAGCCTGAGCAAAAAGCAAGACCCTGACTCTACTAACAATAGAAAAAGCAAGGCAAAAAAAAATCGCTTGGGGGGGAATAAAAAAAGAGCCCAAGAGTTGAGAGTTGCTGTTAGTTATGATGCCACAGCACTCTACCCTGGGTGACAGCTTGAGACTCTGTCTCAAAAATAAATAAATAAATAAATAAATAAATAAATAAATAAAAATGTAATAAAAGCAAAATGTATTATACACATACATAGAGAGAAAAAACAAATGTGGCAAAATGGTAAAAAGTAAATACATGTAAGACATATACAGAAGTTTATAATATTAATTTTTCAACTTTCTGTAAATTTAAACTGTTTCAATAAAAAGTTGAAGGAGAACAAGCAAAACTCATAGAAAACTTTATAATGGTTACCTTCCTATAGAAGGATAGACACATGGGGAGGATTTCAGATACCAGTGAAGTTCTATTTTTTGATCTTTTTTCCAAACCATACACATGATTTGTGCAAATTTCCTTACATTTTACTACAAAAATAGAAAATTTTAAAGAAGCTAGTTTTATAAAGTTAACTATATTTCAAAGATACAGCTTACATATAGACAGGACTACTACTATTTCTTGTCTTTTTGTTTTGTTCTGTTTTGTTTTTTAAGAGAAGCAGGGAAAAGATGGTTTAGTAATGACCAAAGGTTTTAATACCAGTCATCATCTGGATCTCTGTATACCAGATATATTCAACAATCTAACCACTTTGTAGTGTAAATTTGATCAACTATGACAATTGGTATTATGATCTCAGTTCACACCATGCAATGAATGGGAAGTCTCTCCCCTCATCCCACCCAGTATTTGGCTCTACTTCCCTGCCTAGGTAAACCTTCTCTCTCCTACTAATCATCCTTTGTTAGTTTTCTTCCTATCCATCCACGCTTCTCCATTTTGTACTTAGAGATACAGGCTGAGTCACCAAACACTACATAACACCCCCTCAAACCCTCGTTCACTGTGTCTTCTAAATGCCGAACAGAACATTTTCTCCTCTCCTCCCTTCCCTTGCCAGAGCCACCTGCTGTTCTTTTTATTTATTTATTTATTTATTTTTTGAGAAAGAGTCTCACTTTGTTGTCCTTGGTAGAATGCCATGGCGTCATAGCTCACAGCAATCTCAAACTTTTGGGTTCAAGCGATCGTCTTGCCTCAGTTTTTCATTTTTAGTAGAGACGGGGTCTTGCCCTTGCTCAGGCCGGTCTCGAACCTGTTAGCTCAGGCAATCCACCCGCCTCAGCTTCCCAGAGTGCTGCATTACAAGGTGTGAGCTACCAGGCCAGGCCCCACCTGCTTTTCTCTTTCCCGTATGTTTCCAGGAAGGGGGGCAGCTTTCAGATAGACATGGTACTTGCTTAGTTTGGCAAAAAAAAAAAAAAAAAAAAAAAAAAAGTAGTAGCCAGCACTTGTCAAACTAAAACTGCTGAGAAACTAGTTATCAAGAAACCCACCCCACACGAGAATTTCAAATCTAGAGCTCTTTCTTTTGATTATTTTGACTCTCCCATTCGGTCCCTAATAAATACATAGTCCTTGCGCAAGAAAACTAGGGGCAAATATGGTCTTGATTTGACAGGTCTCGGAAAGGTTTGTGAAAAGCAGCAGGGGCACCAAGAGACTGGAGAAGAAGGACAGAGTAGCTGCTCCAGAGCCAAATCCCAAAAGAGCTAGATAGAGTGAGGGAGAGGGGCTCCTACCGGACACAGGGTGAAGAAGGGTCCCCAGAAGGCTGAGGATAAAAGGGAAACCGGGCATGGGAAAAGGAAGACCACTACGACCGGCAGCCCCGGACCCCCACCGGGGGACGACTGCGGCAGGCGGGAACAGGGAAAGCCGGGCCGGGAACAAGAGGTTCTGCCGGAGCTGGGGAGAGGCCCGGCCGCGCGCCCACCTGCGCATAGGAACACTTCTCCGAGTCGCTGCCCCCGAGGACGGCACACGCCTCGTTCTCCAGCTCTTCATCCTCCTCAAGTACATCGACCAACGATACTACAGGCTCCAGCTCCGACTGCCGCCCAGTGGACCCCTCTGCTCCAGCCATGCTCAACTGTCACCCGGAGCACGGTTCGGCCCCGGCAGAGGCGGGAAAAGCAGCCGCGAGGAGAGCAGCCAGAGGAGGAGAGATGTGAGTGCCATGAACCAATCGTAAAGAAGGAGAGCAAAGGAGAGGGGCGGAGCAACTTCCCATAAGCGGAAGTCACTCCTCTCCCTTCTCCCGCCTGCGCCGGCGGCGGGCTGCTTTCCGCTTCCGGGTGGCGCTTCCTTCAGACGCTCTCTTGAAGCTGAGCGGCAGCCATGGAGTTGTTGGGAGAGTACGTTGGGCAGGACGGGCAGCAGCAACGGCTGAAGGTGTCCTGTGAGGCGCCGGCTGACGTCGATCCTTTCCGGGGACTATTGTCGGGCGTGGCCCAGATGAGGGAGCTGGTAACCGAACTTTTCGCCGCCCTGGTACAGCAGGAATCGCAGCACCAGCGGGCTACGGCTCCGGACCAACTCCTGGAGGGTGAGCTCTGAGATAGTGCTGGGAGGGCGGGGCGAGGCGCTCAGGGGACCTCTGCTGTGGAAGCCCGGTGTAGAGTGACAGACTTGGAGAAAGTGAGCCTGGGGAAGGAGAATTGCATCTAAAAATTGCGTTTACCATCGTGTTTATCGGGGCGTTTTCACAATTCATATCACAAAACACGTGCTGTGCCTAATACTCTGTGCCAGGCGCTGTGCAGAGCTCTGAAAAAGAATTAGAATCCTGCCCTTGTGGAACACAAGAGGATTAGGCAGGCAGACGTTTGTTAAAAGAGTGAAACTGTGGTTTCTTTGGCTCTCTGTAGATACCTCAAACCGAGAGAACCCCGGAAGGCTTCATAGAATAAATCTCGACCTGAGTGTTGAAGGATGAAAAAGAGTTTGGGGCTGGGCGCGGTGGCTTACACTTGTAATGCTAGCACTCTGGGAGGCCGAGTGGATCGCCTCAGCTGAGAAGTTCAAGATCAGCCGATCAAGAGCGAGACCCCGTCTCTACTAAAAATAGAAAAATAGCCGGGCATAGCGGTGAGCGCCTGTAGTCCCACCTACTTGGGAGGCTGAAGCAAGATGATCGCTTGACCCAAGAGTATGAGGTTGCTGTGAGCTGTGACGCCACAGCACTGTACTCAGAGCGACAGAGTGAGACTCTGCCTCAACAACAACAGCAACAAAAAAACCACAGACACGTTTGAAAGAATGCTATTTGTTGCAGAATAGGAATGGGTTCTGAAAGTTGGAGTAGACTTCACTTTAACAAGTCTTAGCTCTTAGGAACTCCTTTCTCATATCCCACTTTGTTCTTTGAAAGTAGAAACATGAAGTTTGCATGGATTTTAAAAAATTGTCTTGGGGAGGGACAAAAAAAATCGTCTTGAATGCGAAAAAGAAAGTGAACCTGAGAACTCGATATTACAGTCAGGATTTACTAAAACAGAACAGTATTTTATTTTCCTTCCCATCATGAGAATTAGATCTTGATAATGTTGATGTTGGCTACAATCAAAAGGACAATAAAGAGTGTTAGCTAGGAATGTGAAGAAATTAGAGATCTTGTACAATGCTGATGGAAATGTAAAATGGTGTGCCCACTTTCAAAAAGTTTAGTAGTTCCTCATAAAGGTTCTCTATGACTTAGCTGGTTCTCCCAATAGAACTGGAAACATATTCACAACAATAACTTATACATGAAAGTTCATAGCAGCATTATTCAAAATAGCTAAAAAGTGGAAACACAAATGTCCTTCAACTGATGCATGCATAAACAAAATGTGATAGAGCCATACAATGGAATATTATTTAGCAGTAAAAGACTGAAAGCTACAATATGAATACACCTTGCAAACATTATACTAACTGAAAGCCAGACACAAAGGTGGGTACATGTTGTATGATTTCAAGTATATGAATGTCCAGAAGAAGCAAGTCCATAGAAGTAGAAAGATTACTCAGCCAGACAGTACACACCTGTAGTCCCAACTATTTAGGAGGCTTCGGTGGGAGGATTGTTTTAGCATGGAAATTCAAGTCCAGCCTGGGCAACAGAGCAAGACCCCATCTCTGAGAAAAAAAGTTCTTTAAAAAACAAAAGTCACTCTTGGCTGGGCACCTGTGACTCAGTGGTTAGGGCTCCAGCCACATACACCCAGGCTGGTAGGTTCAAACCTGGCCCAGGCCTGCTAACCAACACTGACAAATGCAACCAACAGATCGCGAGGCACTGTGGCAGTCACCTGTAGTCCCAGCTACTCGGGAGGCTGAGGCGAGAGAATCGCTTAAGCCCAAGAGTTTGAGGTTGCTGTAAGCTGTGATGCCACAGCACTCCACTGAGGATGACAAAGTAAGACTTTGAGACAAAAGAAAAAAGAAGGAGGAGCCACGTCTGTGGCTCAATGAGTAGGGTGCTGGCTCCATATACTGAGGGTGGCAGGTTCAAACCCAGCCCCTGCCAAACTGCAACAAAAAAGTAGCCAGGAATTGTGACAGGCGCCTTTAGTTCCAGCTACTTGGGAGGCTGAGGCAAGAGAATTGCCTAAGCCCAAGAGCTGGAGGTTGCTGTGAGCTGTGACACCACAATGTTCTACCTAGGGCGACAAAGTAAGATTCTGTCTCTTTAAAAAAAAAAAAGAAAGAAAAAGAAAGATATTAATGGTTGTCAAGGAGGTTGACTACTAATGCCTCTTCTGGACATTCATATACATGAATATAGCATTTCTTTTTGCAGTGTTGAAAGTGTTCTAAACTTAGTGGTGATAGTTGCACAAGCTACTGGATATACTAAAAACCACAAACTGTACACTTTAAAAGAGTGAATTTTATGGCAAATGAATTAATACTGCCAAAAAAGAAAGTGATGAGAAAGAAAAGTTTTAAACTTGTAATTCCCAAAATCTTTTCTTTTTCTTCTGTTTGGGTTTTTCTTTTCTTTGTTTTTTTTTTTGAAACAGAGTCTTACTCTGTCACCCTAGAAAGGCTGCCCTGACATAGCTCACAGCAACTTCAAACTCTTGGGCTCAAGCAACTCTCTTGCCTCAGCCTCTTGAGTAGCTGGGACTACAGGTGCCCAACACAAGGCCTGGCTAGTTTTTCTGTTTTGAGTAGAAACAAGGTCTCGCTCTTGCTCAGGCTGGTCTGAAACTCCTGCTCAGGTGATAAGCCAGCCTCGGCCTCCCAGAGTGCTACGATCCACCGCGCCTAGCCTTCAAAATCTTTTTATTCTAAAATATGCATGGTTTTATTAATCTCTAGATTGAAATGCTCTCATTGTCAGCCATTTTAGCTGTTTCTATTTCTTTCAACCACTGAACATATTGTCATACAACAAATATTTATTTTAAAAGGTGATGATGAAGATGATACAGAAGATGAAAATAACATTGATAACAGACCTAACTCAGATGGACCATCTGCAAAACGGCCAAAACCACCATCTTAACAATAGCCTTATAAAATTTTAAAGACTGTTACTACATGATAATCATCACATACTGCCGTTTAAGGACAACTTGTGTTCTAATTTGGGACTGCTTTGTCAAAGAGAAAACTGTTTCTAGCAGAAAGGTAATGTTTAGAAATGAAATTTGTTTTCTTGAAAGAGAAATTCTAGGCCATGGAAATAAAATAGAATATTTCTTAATGTGTAAGATCCTCTAAGTTGGCAATTGAATTTTTATCATTTTCTCTTTTTAAAATAACTATTGAATTAAATTATGTAGTGTCTATATCTTTTAACTTCTCTTATAAAAGGTACATTTATAGGCAATAACATTTGAAAGAACTGACATGAACAAGGTGAAATTTGGATAGTAAATGTAAAAATGTCAGTTCTTCTTAAGTAGAAGGAAAATAAGAGGTTAATACTGAAAAGAGGGTGGCACCTGTGGCTCAATGTGTAGGGCACTGGCCTCATATACCAAGGGTGGTGGGTTCAAGCCCGGCCCAGGCCACCTAAACAACAATGACAATTGCAACAAAAAAATAGCTGGGCATTCTGGTGGGTGCCTGTTGTTCCAGCTACTTGGGAGGCTGAGGCAAGAGGATCACTTAAGCCCAGGAGTTGGAGGTTGCTGTCAGCTGTGATGTCATGGCACTCTACCCAGGGCAATAAGGCTCTGTCTCAAAAAAAATTAAAATAAAACACTGTCATATAGTTGTCATGAATTGTCATTCAGGGCAAAAAAAAAAATCAGACTTTAAATACAAAACAAGGGCAGTGCCTGTGGCTCAGTGGGTAGGGTGCTGGCCCCATATACCGAGGGTGGTGGGTTTGAACCCAGCCCTGGCCAAACTGTAAAATAAAAAAATAACTAGGCATTCTAGCAGGTGCCTGTAGTACCAGCTACTTGGGAGGCTGAGGCAAGAGAATCGCTTAAGCTCAAGAGTTTTGAGGTTGCTGTGAGCTGTGATGCCATAGTACTCTACCAAGAGCGACATAATGAGACTGTATCAAAAACAAATCAAACATGGCCCAGGCTGTACTCGCTTGTAGCTCACACCTGTAATCCTAGCACTCTGGAAGGCTGAGTTGAAAGATTGGGGGGAGAGGGCCTCAGGAGTTTTAGACCAGCCTGAGTGAAAACAAGACCCCATTCTTTACTAGACTTTAAATAGTTTAAAAATTCGGGCGGTGCCTGTGGTTCAGTGGGTAGGGTGCTGGCCCCATATACCGAGGGTGGCGGGTTCGAACCCACTTGTATTTAAGGTCTGAATAGAAAAAGATTAGCTGGGCTTTGTGGCAAGTGCCTGTAACTGCCTATGGTCTAAAATTCTACTGGCACTAGAAGTAACTTCTAGGAACAATTTAAATGAGTGCTTTTTGGGTCCAAAGTATTGAACACCATCTGGAGTTGTATACTATAGTTCTAGGAGCCGTGACACTTGGTGCATCATAGGTGGTTTAGGAAACAATTATCTTCGTGATTATAACTTGAGAATTTCTCAAGGGCTCCCACCACCACTTTTAACCTTGTCTGAGAATGCGTATGTTTTTCTCTACATCAAAAAGTAAAATTCCAGGTGGCGCCTGTGGCTCAGTGAGTAGGGCACCGGCCCCATATACTGAGGGTGGCGGGTTCAAACCCAGCCCTGGCCAAACTGCAACCAAAAAATGGCCAGGCGATGTGGCAGGCGCCTGTAGTCCCAGCTGCTCGGGAGGCTGAGGCAGGAGAATCGCAGAAGCCCAAGAGCTGGAGGTTGCTGTGAGTCCTGTGACGTCATGGCACTCCACTGAGGGCGGTAAAGTGAGACTCTGTCTCTACAAAAAAAAAAAAAAGTAAAATTCCAAGACAACAAAACAAGTAATCACAAGAAGTGTTGGAAAATAGGCTCATTTCTTTTCTTTTCTTTTCTTTTTTTTTTTTTTTTAAGACAGTCTCATTATGTCGCCCTTGGTAGAGTGCTGTAGCGTCACAGCTCACAGCAACCTCCAACTCTTGGGCTTAAACAATTCTTCTGCCTCAGCCTCCCAAGTAGCTGGGACTACAGGCACCCACCACAACACCTGGCTATTTTTTGTTGCAGTTGTCATTATTTAGCTGGCCAAAGCTAGGCTCAAACCTGCCATCCTCAGTGTATGTGGCGAGCACCGTAACCACTATGTTATGGGTGCCGGGCTAAAAATAGGCTCTTTTCAAATCTTGGCCTTGAAGAGACTGTGTCAATACATGATGAAATATGAAAGAACTTAACTAAAGTAGAACACGTGACAGATTGTGCTGTGTACTTAATAGTATATGTTAACTTTTAACCTTTACTTTTTCCACAGAGTGAGCTAAATTTGTTTTGCAGTCTAGCGAGAGAAGTGTTGTCCAGGGGCAATAAGAATTACTCATTCAATAAAAAATTATTGCCCTTGTTCTAGACATGATGCCTATAGCAATGAACAGATAAAATCTCTGCCCTCAACAGAGTTTAGATTCTGACAAAATACATAACATCATGTGATGATAAGTGCTGTGGAGAAAAATAGAGGATGCTTAATTTTAAATAGGGTAGTCAGGGCAGCCTCACTAAGGTTACATTTGAGCAAAGATTTGAAGGTAATGGAATAGGCCAGAGCTGAGCATCTGGATAACACACTGAGCTGGAAAATCACGGTTTTCCAGCATATTCAAGAATCATCGGTGGCTAGAGTGGAGTCAGGGCAGGGTGGATAGTAGTAGAAAGTGAAGTAAACAAAAAGGATGGAGCAGGGCCACATATTTAGGACTTTGTATGCTATGATAAGGACTGTGCTTTTTGTTCTGAGAAGATAAGCTATGGGGAGATTTTTGAGAGGGTAATTTTTTTTTATTTATTTACTTTTTTTTTTTTTTTTTTTTTTTTTTTAGAACAGAGGCTTGAGTGTTCCCTCAGGTTTGAGTGCCTTGGCCTCAGTCCAGCTCATAGCAATCTCAAACTCCTAGGCTCAAGCAGTCCTCCTGCCTTAGCCTCTAGAGTAGCTGGCACTATAGGCATCCACCACAATGCCTGGCTAATTTTTCTATTTTCAGTAGAGACAGGGTCTCACTCCAGCCCAGGCTGGTCTTGAACTCCTGAGCTCAAGAGATCTTCCTGCCTCCTCCTCCCAGAGTGCTAGGATTGCAGGCATGATCCACTACACCCAGCAAGGATATTTTTAAAGGATCCTTCTGGCCACTGGGTTGATAACAGACTTGTAGGGAACTAAGAAGCAGATTTTGGTAGATGGAGAGATCAGCAGCTTGGTTTAGGGTAAGTTAAATTTCATGTGCCTGGTTAAGACATCTTAGTAAACATATCAAGTAGACAGTTGGGTATACAACTGGAGCTCAGGAGAGAGATCAACATAATGACATAAATTTAGGTATTTGAAGCCATGATCCTCGAGTTTGAATAGGAAAGAAAACTGGAGCTTACCAATATTTAGAAGTTGAACAGATCCTCAATAAGGAACCAGCAAAGACAACCTAAGAAGCTGGTGAGGAAGAAAACAAACAAGGAAAGAATCTAGAACTGGGCTATGGGAATGCATGGCAGCTACTTGCCGCATGTGGTATTTAAATTAATTACAATTTAAAATTTAGTCTCTGGCTGGTCACCTGTAGCTCAGTGATTAGGGCACTGGCCACATGCTCCAGGGCTGGCAGGATTGAACCCACCCCGGGCCTGCTAAAAAAAAAAAAAAAAAATAGCCTGGCATTGTGGCAGGAGCTAGCTACTAGGGACGCTGAGGCAAGAGAATCACTTGAGCCCAAGAGTTGGAGGTTGCTGTGAGCTGTGATGCCATGATACTCTACTATGGGTGACAAATTGAGACAGTCTCAATAAAAATTAAAAAGTAACAAAATAAAATTTAGTCACATTTATATTAGCCACATTCCAAGGGCTCCTTTTTAGGCAGCTAGTAGCTACTGATTTGAACAGCACAGACATAGAACATTTCCACCATGGCTAAAATTCTACTGGACAATGCCAGTCCAGAAGCCAACTGAGGGAAGTATCTCAACAGGAAATTCAAAAACTGCTAATAAGTAAATTGAGGACTGAGACTTGACTATTGGATTTGATTATGTGTAAGTGACCACACCCTCTTGACAAGAGAACAGTTTTAGTATTGTGGAAAGCAAAAGCCTAATGGAAGCAAAAGTCCTGATTCAGGACAAAGTAGAGGATTTGAAGTCAGAAGACAGAGAACTCTTTAAAGATTTGAAATTAGAACAGCTGCAGTTCATTTACTGTAAAATATTTGCTGAAGCTATTCCAAAGATAAGCACAGATCTCATGACTAACAGTGGAATCTTTAGTAAATGGTACATAAAAACCCCATGGACCAAGGCCAGGTGCAGTGGCTCCCGGCTGTAATCTCAGCATTTGGGAGGCCAAGGCAGGTGGATTGCCTGAGCTCAAGAGTTCAAGATGAACCTGATAAGCCGGGCATTGTGGTGGGCGCCTATAGTCCCAGCTACTTGGGAGGCTGAGGCAAGAGGATCACTGCCCAAGAGTTTGAGGTTGCTGTGAGCTAAGACGCCACAGCACTCTAACAAGGGTGACCAAGTGAGACCCCATCTCCAAAAGAAAAAAGAAAAACCCATGGACCAGTGATTCTCAACCCTAAGAGAACCATTTTGAAAAATTTTGGGGGGGGTGGGGGAACAAAGCCACAACGCCCAGCTATTTTTTGGTTTTTTTGTACTTGTCATTGTTTGGCAGGCCCAGGCTGCGTTGTAACCCACCAGCCTTGGTGTATGTGGCTAGCACCCTAACCACTATGGGCACCAAGCCCATTTTGAAGAATTTTTAAAACTCGATTGCCTGGGGCCAACTCCAGAGACTGATATAACTGGTTAGAAAGGGATGCTGGCATTGTTGTTTTGTTAGCATTGTTTGTATGTGAGAAATTTTGCTTTGTTCCTTGTACAGCCAAAGTTCAAGATCCACTCATGACCTTAGACCAAAATATAAATCCTAATACATAATGTTTCCCAACTATAGTCCAAAATGATAAGCAACTTTGTATGCTGGAGAATTTATAAAGTGATGGCATGTATTTGATGCACAGATGAGTTATGTGGTATTCTGGTTAGCTTTTTTGACAGTGCTTTGGAGAGTGAAATGTTAAATCCATTAAGTAAATCAACACTAGATAATCTTGAAAAAGACTAATACCATCTATGGTGAACAAACATACTGCTTTGATTATTTTATGGGTGTTGTTACTCATAGGAACACTTTATCTGATGACACTTCTCTCCCCAAAAAGTATTTGCGAATTGCAAAAGTTTTGAAATAGAATTAAATGCTAAACTTTAAGGCAGTGTTTGTCGACCTTTTTTTAATCTCACAGCACCCTTGAACCTATAGTTAAAACTTCCACAGCACACTTAAATTATGCTGACAACCCCTTCCCCCCCCCAAAAAAAAAAGAGTAAAAAGAAAAAGAACATACTGGCGTGGCACCTATAGCTCAGGAGCAAGAACACCAGCCACATACATTGGAGCTGGCAGGTTCAAATCCAGCCCTGGCCTGCCAACCAACAATGACAACTATAACAAAAACTAGCCAGGCTTTGTGGCAGGCGCCTGTGGTTCCTGCTACTTGGAGGGCCGAGACAAGAGAAATCACTTAAGCCCAAGAGTTTGAGATTGCTGTGAGCTGTGACACCACGGCAGAGGGCAACATAGTGAGACTGTCTCAAAAAAAAAAAAAAAAAAAGAACATACTGCGCATTGAACTTCTTTTAAAAATAATTTAATTAACGGTCTTTCAAAATTTTTGCAGCACACCACTTGAAAATCTTTGCTTTAAGGAATCACAGTTTTTACTTTAAAACTGATAATCTCTTTAAAAACAGAAAATGTTATGTGTTATGTGGTAACCAAAGCTCCATGAAATTACATATTTCTTCAATTCAGTTATCTATTCCCTATACTGGCACTTTTGAAAAAATAACACCAGGCATGTTTCAGGGAAAAAATTCAACGGAATTATTTCACTTTGCATGTAGTTGAAAATAGTTACATCATAGTGAGATATAGGTCTATTTTTCTCATACTCTGAAGCAAATATTTACTAGTCACGGTTCCTAGCATGCTTGTCCCTTCCCCAAAGTCCCTGAAGCACTTAAATATTTGCCAGTCAGCCTGCTACACAAACCTGTATTCACTACATGTATTGTGATATTAATATGAAATAAATGATCTACGATCATACACAGCTTTCATCTTCATCAATTTCAACCTCCTCCTTAATTTAAGAGTGAAGAGATTTAAAAAAAAATTCTACCTTTCCCTCTTTACCCTCTAAAGAATGCTTTGAATTATTACTTTCATAAGCTGTGAATAATTGACCACTTGGATAAGTAATTCCTAAATAATCAAAAAGCAGATTAACCTAGCAATCTGAAACTCAGTAATTACATTTGAGAACATTACATTAATCTCTTATTTTAATATTTCTGTTGTCAAAGCAATATGATTTTCAAAAACAGAAAAGGACTGAACATTTCTAAATCCCAAAATACTAGAATTTGAAGTATAAAAGAGATAATATCTATTTCAATAAAAAGGAATTACCACTTCACAGTGGCAACCTCACAAACAGCATTCCATCCAGATTGATAAAACAAAAAACTGAAATAACTTTTTAAGCCACTAAAAGTCTAACAAAACAGGAAACTCAATAATTGTCCTCAAATTACTTTTTTCTTTTTTGAGAAGCAGTATAATGTAATGATAAAGAGTTGCAGATCTGAAGCTAAGACATCCTGGGTTCAAATCCTAACTCTTCCACTTAACTTGCTGTGATCACGGGCAAGTTATTAATGCCTGTGTGCTTCAGGTTTCCTCTTCTGTTAAAATGGCACTAGTACTAGTATACTTGCCTCATAGGGACTAGTATGAAGAATAAACATAGTATATCACTAATAAATAAGGCCTGAAGCATGCATATGATAACTCAAAAGATGCAAGTGATTTGGCTATCTCATCTTCACAGAAATAGACATTTCAAACTGCTGCATACTTTGAAGATTCAGTGTATTATATCAAAAGATATATCATTTCAGCAACTAGACCTCTGAAGATAGGGATATAAATTAGAAAGAATATGATCGTTTTGCTTTTGCATTGCAAAGGTACTACCTTTAAGTAAAACCTTGCTATGAAATGCTCTGGTCAAATCAGACACAGCATGAAAGTGAGGTTGCTAAGAACCTTTCAGATTTTCAGTAGCTTAAATTTAGAAAAACTTTTTTCAATAATATTGCCATCTCCATTCTTTAGCACTAAGGAACCAGTACCCAGTGCTAAAAGATTTGTTATTAGTTAGAAGCACTACAGCTAAGTGGTTAATTTTTTTTTTTTCCTTAAGAGACAGTCTCACTTTGTCACCCTTGGTAGAATGCTATGGAGTCACAGCTCACAGCAACCTCCAGCTATTGGGCTTAGGTGATTCCCTTGCCTCAGACTCCCAGTAGCTGGGACTACAGGCGCCCGCCACAATGCCCGGCTTTTTATTGCAATTTGGCTGGGGCCGAGTTTGAACCCGCCTCCGTCGGTGTATGGGGCCAGCACCCTACTCACTAAGCCACAGGCACAGCCCTAAGTGGTTAATTTTTTAAAGGCATCAGAATATCTAGTTATAACCCTGGCTCTGCTACTTGCTAGTTGTGTTACCCTTGATAAGTTACTTCTCTGCCTCAGTTTCCTTATCTATAAACTCTGGATAATAACTGCCATCTCACAGGGCTATTGGAAGATTACATGTTAATTCATGGAAAGCTGTCAGAACTGGTCCCAACAAACAATGTTGTTTTTAAGACAGCATAAAATGCTTCCCAGTATTAATAACATAACTGGCCTAGATAAAAGATCTCACTCAGAAAAGAAAAAAATCTATTTTCACTTTTAGTTATTTGTATTAGTACCAGATAAGACATAGTACAAATGCAAAGGAAGATGTACAAGGCTGACATCTTCATGCAGTTAACCTATTGCCTGAAGACCTTTGAGTCAGGAAAGAAAATCAGGATGATTACTTGATGGCGTCTTTTAAAAGGGTATCCTGCATCTGATAAGGACTTGACTAAATTATTTGCAGTATTTTCATTTAATGCCTGTTTCTTCTGTGTATAAGTTATCTATAAACTTTCAAACACTTAAGTTTCTTCCCAAGTAGTTTTTTAAAACCAGTTTCTTGACCAGGCACAGTGGCTCATGCCTGTAATCTCAGCACTTGGGAGGTTGAGGTGGGTAGATTGCCTGAGCTCACAGGTTCCAGACTAGCCTGAGCCAAAATGAGACCCTATCTCTAAAAAATAGCTGGGCGTTGTGGTTGGCGCCTGTAGTCCCAGCTACTTTGGAGGCTGAGGAAAGAACTGCTTGGGCCGAAGAGTTTGAGGTTGCTATGAGCTATGACACCATGGCACTCTACTGAGGGTGACAAAGTGAGACTCTGCTTAAAAAAAGGAACAAAAAAGTTTAACATTACAGCCTGAGCAAGACCCTATCTCTACCAAAAAATAGAAAACTCTCTAGGCCTTGTGGTAGGTACCTGTAGTCCCAGCTACTCAGGAGCCTGAGGCAAGAGGGTCAATTGCGCCCAAAGGTTTGAGGCTGCCAGCTTGGTGCCTGTGGCTCAAGTGGCTACGGCGCCAGCCACATACATCTGAACTGGCAGGTTCGAATCCAGCCCTGACCTACTTGTTTGGTAGGTTGCAAGGTTGTCCTTGTTTGGACAGCTGCAACCAAAAAATAGCTGGGCATGTGGCAGGCACCTGTAGTCCCAGCTACTTGGGAGGCGAAGACAGGAGAATTGCTTGAGGCCAGGAGTTGGAGGTTGCTGTGAGCTGTGATGCCACCGTACTCTACCCAAGGCAACAGTCAGACTCAGTCTCAAAAAATAAAAATGGGGTGGTGCTTGTGGCTGAGTGGGTAGGGTGCTGGCCCCATATACCAAGGGTGGCAGGTTCAAACCCAGCCACCATCAAACTGCAACAAAAAAGTAGCTGGGCGTTGTGGTGGGTGCCTGTAGTCCAGGCTAAGGCAAAAAAATTGCCTAAGCCCAGAAGTTGGAGATTGCTGTAAGGTGTGACACCGTGGCACTCTACCAAGGGCGATAAAGTGAGACTCTATCTCTACAAAAATAAAAAAATTAAAATTCCAATAACATTAATCATTTAGCTAGCTATTACTAAAAGGAAGAAGAAATTCTGTTTATCAGGATAGCCATCATCTCAATAATTTTATACCAATTCCTCATAAGCTGATAGCAAGCAAGGATAAACAGTTGTCTTAGCTACAAGAGGATAAATTGGTTTTACTTTTAAGAATTTCAAAACAAGCCAAGAAATAGTATAAAATTTAAATTTTATGACCATTTTTGCACCTTTTTACACTTAACACAATGGAAATGTTCATATTTATTTTTCTTCCAAAGAAAAAACTTCTGATTCATCACTATGTTGCACAGTAGAATAAAAATATGAATTCAGGTACTTAGTCAAGTTTTTAAAGAATGCAAATAACAGACACGATTTTACTTCCAAAATCTGAAGTCATGATTTTGTAGTACTGTATCACAGGCTGTACCTCAATATTCATTATTATTCTGATGAAGATAACCCCCTAGTCAGATTTTTTAAAAAGCCTCTGCCCCACCACAACTTCCTGAGATCTGTGAAGAAACTAAAGTCTTGTGATCAGACTCCATATAGTACTGGCAGTTTTGTAATCATAGGGAAAAAGTGGTGACCGATTCTATGTGTCAATTAGTTGTAGTCTGCTGATCTGATTAGAAGCCTTGACAAATGCTTGGTGGCGATTGCAAATAACTGCCAAGCATACAGGGATGATACAGTAGCCCACCGTTTTGGGATCAGCTCTTGTACAAGAGTAAAGGAACAAAAACATCTGTAAGTAAGGTATCAGAAAAATAATTGTCCACAACCAAAATGGCAGGGAGAGTAACCGAGCTTTCAAGGAGTGTGTCCATGTGGTTCCTTCAAGGGGCTCCTCAGGGTGCTGTTGAATGTGTTCCAAGGCCAGCCTGTTGTAAGTCTCATTGATTTCAAATACATAGTAAAATGCTGCTGCACTTGCTAAAAGATACAATCCCACTCCAATCCATCCCATCCGCTGACGGAAGTTCATCATTCTCCATGCTCTGTGCCTTCAAGTTTAAAAAAAATACAGTTAGGGTCTAATAATACTGTCACAGCATCTATTCCAAATTGTACTTGCTTTATTTCCAAGAGTTCTAAAACATCCCAGTTATACATTAAAGATTTAAAACAGTTGAATTACATTTATTAAATGTAAACAACTTACAGGTTGCTATTTTGTGTAAGTTATGAGCCAGTAAAAAACACCGTTTTCTGCATGTACCGAGTTCTGCTTTTCACGTGAATCCCGCAAAATAAATAAATCATTACGTCCTATTTAAAATGGTCTACCTTCCGTTTAGAAACTGGAATTAAACTAGTTCCCTACGGGACACTGCCTCTTACCGTTGAAATACTCTGGCTTCAGACGGGAACACTGGGTTCTAAAAGTCAAGCCAACGTTGGAGCCCCCAAGTTAAGACAGTAACTCTTAAACACTTACAATGGTCCCGAAAATCTTCCTGTTCCCACAGCAAGCGTTAAAGAGTCACTCAGTTCTGAATAATCGGGTGGCTTTGGCATTTCAGAGAAAGCACCATACAAGAATTCCCCTGGGTCACCCGGCTTGGACAGAGGAGAACGCCGCCAGCCTGGAGCGCAAGCTAACTGTGATTAAGTGCAGCGTGACTGCAGCCGGTCACGCGCCGGCCCAGCCCCAGTCGCCGATGCCGAAGCCCCGCTGGGGCAGCCGGCCCGGCCAGGAGACTCCCTAGCCACCAGGGCCTCCCCGGCAGCCGATTCCGCCCCCTGCCGCGCGGCAGCGCCGGCGCGGGCGACCCGTGCTTTGCAAGTGGCCCTGGCTTCACCGCCCTGCGGCGCCGATGCCCGGCACCCGGCAGAGTCCGCCAGCTGAGCCTTCCAGCAAATCTGAGGAGGTCCCGGGTCTCACCTTCCTGTCCCGGGTGGCCGGCCCGCCCGCGGCCCCGGATGCCGCCGCAGTCGGGGCTTCCGGCCAGGGCCGGAAGCGTGCGCGTCCCTCCCTGACAGGCCCGCCTCCTGGGCCGTCGGGGCGCTTCCGGCCGCCGCGCCGCTAGAGCGAGCGCATAGCCGCTCCAGCTGGGGCTCGAGGGGGGGTTTCTTTGACACGGTGGAAGGCAGTCCTTTCATGTGGGCCGCTATCTGGGCCTGGCCACCTGATCGCTCCTCAGCCTTGCCACCTGGTGCTCCGCTCTCGACCCTCCTAGCCGCATTACTCCACGCTGCGGAGAGCCCCGCAGGGACGATGCAATAGAGTATCAGTCGCCTTGGCCCACAGAGTGTCCAACCAAGCCGAGCGGAGCCGGCCTGACCCCTCGGCCGCCAGCAGACGGACTCAGGCACCGAGCACTAGCTAAGGGTGAGGGGGAGCGGCCCTGCAGGCCCCACGTGCGCTGGGACTCCCGACCTGGGAGAGGGTGAGGTGGCTGGTTGCCGCAGAGCGCTGCATTGTGGCGGGCCCGGTGGGCCTGGTGGCGGGGGGACCTGCACCGGCGCCTTGAACATTGGCACTTTTAACCTGACTGTTCTGTCCTGCAGGCTGCTGAACTCGGCACGTTACGAGACACACCGGGGTACCGCGGAGGATTACTCTGAATTGCGGTGGGCATCTGTGTCCCGAACGAATCTTATTATTTCGGGCGCCATGACATTAAGATTCTTAGAAGATTGGTGCAGGGGGATGGATATGAACCCTCGAAAAGCGCTGTTGATTGCTGGCATCCCCCAGACCTGCAATGTGGCAGAAATCGAGGAAGCTCTGCGGGCTGGTTTAGCTCCTTTAGGGGAGTACAGACTGCTTGGGAGGATGTTCAGAAGGGATGAGAACAGGAATGTAGCCTTAGTAGGGCTGAGTGAGGAGACTGTTCATGCTCTGGTCCCTAAGGAGATACCGGGGAAAGGGGGTATGTGGAGAGTGATCTTTAAGCCCCCTGAACCAGATAATGAATTTCTAAGCAGATTAAATGAATTTTTAGAGGCAGAGGGCATTACAATGGGTGAGATGACCAGAGCTCTAGGGTATGAAAATGACCCTTTTGATCTACACCAGGACATGATCCCAGATATTCGGGCTTCTATGTTGACACAGGCATTAAATGAGGTGCTTCAGCCTGTCCTGCAGTACCTGAACTATAAAAAGCTGAGAGTATTCTCAGGTAGGGATCCTCCAGAACCAGAAGAGGAAGAATTTGGACGCTGGATGTTTCATACTACTCAAATGATGAAGGCATGGCAGGTTTCAGATGCAGAGAAAAGAAGGCGGTTGCTAGAGAGCCTTAGAGGCCTGGCATTGGATGTTATTCGTGTCCTCAAAATCAACAATCCCTTAATTACAGTCCTTGAATGCTTGCAGGCTCTTGAGCAAGTATTTGGGGTAGTAGACAATCCTAGGGAATTGCAGGTCAAATATCTAACCACTTACCAGAAGGATGAAGAAAAATTGTCTGCTTATGTACTAAGGCTAGAACCCTTGTTACAGAAGCTGGTGCAGAGAGGAACAATTGAGAAAGACCTCATGAATCAGGCTCGCTTAGACCAAATCATTGCCGGGGCAGTCTACAGAACAGTTAGAAGACAGCTTGATTTGCCACAGGATGGCCCAGCCCCTGGCTTTTTGCAGTTGCTGACACTGATAAAGGATTTGGAGGCAGCTGAGGATGAGGACAAAGCCCTCCTCCAAGCAGGACTAGAAAGGCATATCACCTGAATCTCAGGAAACCAGGAAGGGATATCCGCCAATGAGTGGAGCATGAAAGTAGAAAAGTCCAGTGATAGACATTAACCAATACCTAATAGACATTAACCAATACTGTGCTGCCAAGTGACTTAATTTTTGTGTAGTTCTCAGTATGTACTCTTGTCATTTCTGTGCCTATTTAATGTTTCCTAAGTGTGATTTACTAGGAAAGATGTAGTCCTGCACTATTTATGTATTTAAAACTGCTATTTGTTGAATCTGAATTTTTTATCGTGCAATATATATATATATATATATATATATATACATATATATGTTTTTGTTTTATGCCGTATTGTAGAAAAGGTTTGTCACTACATATGTGTACTGCTCTAAAAGACAGGGAAGGCTTAAGCACACATACTGACCAGATCTCATGGATATGTCACCTGGTTTGGTAACAGGTGCAAGTGTATCGTGTCATGGGTGATTGTGTTATGTCAATAGAGTTTAGGTGTATATTGCCCTACATTTATGATGAAGATCATGAGCAGTGGTTAAGATAATTGTTTTTGTGGGAGGCACCTGTGGCTCAAGGGAGTAGGGTGCCGGCCCCATATGCTGGAGGTAGCAGGTTCAAACCCAGCCCCGGCCAAAAAAAAAAAAAAAAAAAACTGCAAGATAATTGTTTTTGTATGAATCAGAAGTTTATTTGTTCTGTGCAATCCAATGGCAGTATTGAATTCTGAGATTACGTTTGCAATGACTATCTTTAACCCCAGATTTATAATATGTGTCATTAAAGTATCTAGGTCCTGAATATCATTTCTATGGTTGTAAAATTATAAAATAAAAGAATGCTAAAAAAGAGAGAGACTTCTTCCGTTTTGTTTATATTATAGTTCTAAGAAAGATTTAATTTCAACAAAAGTTCCCAAAGCAGGAATCTAAAAATGACTGAACTCATATAGACTTAGTTCCTTGGATTCTTTGTTCTTGGTACTAGAGAATAGGAGATCTCTTTCTAAGTGAGACTGCTAGAGGGACCCTCTATTGAAGCAGTAAAACAATAGAATGAAACAAATTAGCAAGAGGTGTAGACTCATCGGTGTAACGCCTGTGGCTCAATCGGTAAGGTGCTGGCCCCAAATACCAAGGGTGGCGGGTTCAAACCAGGCCCTGGCCCAATGACAACAAAAAAAAAATAGCTGGGCATTGTGGCAGGTGCCTGTAGTCCCAGCTACTTGGGAGGCTGAGCCAAGAGAATTGCTTAAGCCCAGGAGTTGCAGGTTGCTGTGAGCTGTGTGATGCCACAGCACTCTACCCAAGGCAAAAGCTTGAGGCTCTGTCTCTACAAAAAAAAAAAAAGAGAGAGAGGAAAGAAAGGAACATTGCATGGCAAACAAGACTAAAAAGTTTCCCCCATATGTTCTCATTTAATTTATTTAAAAATCCTGCAGTACAGGAAAACTTAGTTTCACAGTTGTGGAAATGGGCTCAGAAATTTTAAAACTTGCCAAGGTGAAACAACTGGTAAATGGCTGGACCAGGATTCTGTCTGTCTTACTGCAAGGCCTGTATTCTTTCCACTGCCAAGAAAGAGTAGCAATAATGAGGGTATCTATACCAAACAGCCACGTAAGGGAAGCAAGGGCAGCGTGAGCCACATTTTCTGCATATGCATTGGCGTGTAGTACCGTTGACCTCAAGCAACAGGAGAGTTAGGGGAGCCAACCCAATGCATAGTCAAATCGACATAGGACTTGGCTCCCCTAAATTTTAATAGCCTACTTTTGATTGGAGCCCTTTACAAATAACATATTTTGTATGTTGTATGTATTGCTTTCAGAATATAAGCTAGAGAAATGGAAATGCTATTGCAAAAATCATGGCCAGGCACTGTGACTCACACCTGTAATCTTAGCACTCTAGGAGACAGAAGCAGGTGGATTGGCTGAGCTCACAGGTTCTGAGAACAGCCTGAGCAAGATTGAGACAGGGTCTCTAAAAATAGCCAGGCATTGTGGTGGGCACCTGTAGACACAGGTACCGGGTAGGCTGAGTCAAGAGAATAACATGAGCCCAAGAGTTTGAGGGTGCTGTGAACTATGATGCCATGGCACTTTACCGAGGGTGACAAAATGAGACTATCTCAAAAAAAAAAAAAAAAAGAAGTAGCCTCCCAGCTACTTGGGAGCCTGAGGCAAGAGAATCCCTTAAGCCCCAGAGTTTGAGGTTGCTGTGAGCTGTGATGCCATTGCACTCTACCAAGGGTGACAATGTGAGACTTTGTCTCAAAAAAAAATAAAAAGGCTTGGCGCACATAGCACAGTGGTTACAGCGACAGCCATGTACACTAAGGCTGGTGGGTTCGAACCTGGCCGGGGCCAGCTAAAACAACAATTACAACTGCAATAACAACAACAAAAAAATACCGGGCATTGTGGTGGCGCCTATAGTCCCAGCTTCTTGGGAGGCTGAGGCAAGAGGATTGCTTGAGCCCAAGAGTTTGAGGTTGCTATGAGCTGTGATGCTACAGCACTCTACTGAGGGCAACATAGTGAGACTCTGCCTCAAAAAAAAAAAAAAAAACACATGTTTTCCAAGGATCAACTGTAAATATTACTGCAAACTAGGCACCATTAGCAGTGGAGAATATGAGAGGCCAAAGTCCTAGGGCAACCAGGAGGGTGGCATGGGTTAGTTTTTTGTCCCCCCACTACCTCCCCTTCAAAAAAGAATAAAAGTGGATAGCCCAGTGGTTATGGCACCACCCACATGCACTGAGGCTGGCAGGTTTGATCCCAGCCTGGACCAGCTAAACAATGACAACTGCAACAAAAAAATAGCCAGGCATTGTGGCAGGTGCCTGTAGTCCCAGCTACTTGAGAGGCTGAGGCAAGAGAATTGCTTAAGCCCAAGAGTTTGAGGCTGCTATGAGCTGTGAGGCCACAGTACTCTACCTAGGACAACATAGTGAGACTCTGTTTCAAAAAAAAAAAAAAAGTACCCAAGGGATGACGCCTGTGGCTTAAGGAGTAGGGCGCCAGCCCTGTATGCTAAGGGTCGCCGGTTTGAGCCCAGTCCTGGCCAAAAACTGCAAATAAATAAATAAATAAATAAAAGATTTTATGGGCGGTGCCTGTGGCTCAATCAGTAAGGCGCCGGCCCCATATACCAAGGGTGGCAGGTTCAAACTCCGCCCCGGCCGAACTGCAATTAAAAAAAAAAAGTACCCCAAAGAGGCTCGGCGCTTTTAGCTCAGAGGCTAGGGCACCAGCCACAAACACCAGGGCTGGCAGTGGGTGTGAACCTGGCCAGGGTCTGCCAAACAACAATGGCAAGTACAATAAAAAAAATAACCGGGGGCAGCTCCTGTGGCTGAGTGAGGAGGGCGCCGGCCCCATATACTGGAGGTGGCAGGTTAAAACCTGGCCCTGGCCAAAAACTGCCAAAAATAAAAAATAAAAAACGGGCATTGTGGTGGGCACCAGTAATCCCAGCTACTTGGGAGATGGAGGCAAGAGAATCGCTTAATCCCAAGAGTTAGAGGTTGCTGTGAGCTGTGACAGCCTGGCACTCTACCCAGGGTGACAAAATGAGACTCTGTCTCAAAAAAAAAAAAAAGTACCCCAAAGAACCAAATTTGGGATGTACACCTTTAGTTTTAAATTCAAAAACCTAGTGTGATGTTTCTATTGTGACTACATGTCATGATTTCATCTTTTATAAGTTCACATAAGTTTTCCCACTGTAGAAAGCTAAATGTTGACTGAATGCGGTGGCTGACACCTGTAATCCTAGCGGGTGGATTGCCTGAACTCATGGGTTCGAGACCAGCCTGATCCAGAGCAAAACCTGGTCTCTAAAAAATAGCCATGCATTTCGGTGGCACCTGTAATACCAGCTCTTGGGAGGGTAAGGCAAGAGAATCTCTTGAGTTCAAGAATTTGAGGTTGCTGTGAGCTATGACACTGCTGCAGGAAGATGAGGCTGAAAGGTGAGAAAGAGTGCCCAAATACCATGTGTATAAGAGAGACGACTTTATTTCAGTTGACGGAGCAAACAGCTTAGACAAATTCAAAATGGCCACGCACCCCGAATGGCATGATCTTTCTCTTTTCATCTCCAGTCAAAAAGTTCCAACCAATGGGTATCTTTCACATAGGTCAGTTTATATCAAGCAGGAGAAGCTGTTCCAGCCCCCACAGAACTACAGGATTTCACAGAAGTGGAAATTTCCAGGTCCTAGGCAGTTAAATTTACAAATTCCTAAGAGCTGAGTCACCATGGAGAGGACTCTGCAGGTGTATCCTTGGGGTTTCCTTGAGAAGACTTCTGTTCTAGACCTCACCCTTCCCAGGTATACTCTCTTAATGCCATGGCACTCTACCAAGGGCTAAAGAAAGAAAGAAAGAAAGATGCTAGGTGACGTATGGACTCTGAAGAAGTTAGACTCTAAACATGTAATTCTTTTTTTTTTATTTTTGGAGATAGAGCCTCAAGCTGTCGTCACCCTGGGTAGAGTGCTGTAGCATCACAGCTCACAGCAACCTCCAACTCCTGGACTCAAGCCATTCTCCTGCCTCTGCCTCCCAAGTAGCTGGGACTACAGGCGCCTGCCACAACGCCCGGCTATTTTTTGGTTGCAGCTGTTGTTATTTGGCAGGCCCAGGCTGGATTCAAACCCACCAGCTCAGGTATATGTGGCTGGCGCCTTAGCCGCTTGAGCCACAGGCGCCGAACGTAAACATGTAATTCTTGTTTACATTTGTATTTTTATTTAGAGTGTACAAGGCACTGTGACACAGGCCACTCACTTGGACCTCCGTAGCTGGAAGCAGTATTACCTGATTTGCAGGTAAGCAAATGTGTATGCATCCAGAGACACCACGGCACTCTACTTAGGGCAATAAAGTGAGATTATCTCTTAAAAAAACAAAAAAAAGAAAGAAAAAAGAACTATATAATTAAATTCTGAGTATTATCCCTGCCCTGGAGGTCTATACAGGGTTGGTATAGATGACTGACATGGAACACCTGCCATTGGCCAGATACTGAGCACCAGTAAGTCTTTTATTTCCCCCATCTTACAGATGAGACTGAGGCACAGAGAAGTTAAGTAGCTTGGCTAGAATTTCACAGCTAATGAATGGCAGTGTTACCAGATGAAGAGGATCTGGCCGCCTGTCACTGTCACGCAATATGCAGAAATGGGGATAGGTCCACCAAACTTTGTCAGAAGGCTTGAGATTCTAAAGAACAATGAGAGTAGAAACAAGACTGTTCTGTTCTTCTCTTTCCAAAGTTACAGTTTTATACACAATGGTTTACAGTAAAGACCATATTAACTTTTACTTTAAATAACAAACAGCACAGTGGATGGTGCCATAGTTAGAGCACTAGCCCCATGTAGCAGGGGTGGCGGGTTCAAACCCAGCCTGGGCCTGCTAAACTAAAATTTAAGAAAATAGCCAGGTGTTGTGGCAGAAGCTTGTAGTCCTAGGTACTTGGGAAGCTGAGGCAAGAGAATCTCTTGAGCCCAAGAGTTTGAGGTTGCTGTGAGCTGTGATGCCATAACACTCTACCAAGGGTGACAGAGTGAGACTCTGTCTCAAAAAAACAATAATAAACAGCACAACTCTGTGACAATCTATTATAACTGTTCTAAATTAAAAGTTAATTTCCTAATGGCTCATTAAATCAATTATGGTTCCTTTGGTCACTCCTCTCGGGCGGCGCCTATGGCTCAGTGGGTAGACTCTGTTTTTTAAGACAGAGTCTCACTATGTCACCCTTGATAGAGTGCTGTGTCATCTCAGCTCACAGCCACCCCAAATTCTTGGGCTTAAGTGATTCTCTTGCCTCAGCCTCCCAAGTAGCTGGGACTACAGGTGCCCGCCACAATGCTCGGCTATTTCTTTGTTGAGAAAGTGTGACTCTGCCTCTAAAAAAATAAAATAAAATAAAAAATTAAATCTTAAGTCCCAACCCCAGTTGAGGGAATGGAGCCTCTCTTGGGTAGGGGACCCCAGAAAAACCTTAAGACTGCCAGCCTTAAGGAAAGAGGAGCCGGATATGCCTTGTCCTTCCCCCTCTCTTTGGGGTTATTCTTTGTAGCAATAAGATAGAAAATAATTAACAGGCTTAAGGCTCTGCAAGGCACAGCTTAAACCACACCTGCAGGCCATTAATTTACTTAATATCAGTTGAGTTTCATGAAGTCAAGTGGGTGGTCCACAAAGTTTTATTTCGTTACCATTTACAAATAGAAGAATCTTTAAATTCTATTTTTGCCACCTAGCCAGGTTTACTTACCCACTGCCCAAGAGGAAGCCAATTATCCTGATACCCCAGGGTTTACAGCAGAGAAAGTTTGTTTGTTTGTTTTTGCAGTTTTTGGCCACCTCTGGCATATGGGACCTGCGCCCTACCCCTTTGAGCCACAGGTGCCACCCAAGAGAAAGTTTTATTCCCTAAAGCAATACACAGGAAAATTCTCTCAAATCTGCCTCTAGAGAATTGAGGGAAGTGGGTTTGTAAACAGTTTGGTGGGGCCGGGTGCTGTGGCTCATGCCTGTAATTCTAGCACTTTGGGAGGCTGAGGCCAGTGGATTGCTTGGGAAAAAAAAAAAATGTTGTTTATTGGATCACTTCTGTAATCCTAGCACTCTGGGAGACCAAGATGGGTGGATTGCCTGGTTTTACTCAAAAAGAATGGACAGCTAATGCATAAGACCCAAACTCCCTGATGGCATAGAAGGCAGGCGTACATTTCAGGGAAACAAAAGTTACAAGCAAAAGTTGTGACTCAATACATGGAAGTTACACAGTGGCCTAGACCAAATAAAGGGGGGCTATCTTGAAGGGCGAGGGGGACTCCCTGGGTCACTTGTGGATTTAGAGATTGTTGGATTAGAGGAAAGGGGTGTTAAAATGGTTGTGCTCTCTCCAGACTCCAGGGAACAAAGAAGACTGCAGTCAGAGTTCAACTCTTCAGTTCCCCTTTATCTGCATTTTCCATCTGGTGGTGGTTTCTGAAAAACCACTCAAGAGCATATGTTAAGATGCCATCTTTTAGTTTCCGTAGAAAACCAAAACATCTCATGACACTGGCTGCACGTAGAAAACCAAAACATCTCATGACACTGGCTGCATGTAGCAAACCAAAACATCTCATGACACTGGCTGCATTCTTGAAAGGCCTGTCTTACTACTATCTTCCTGCTCATCGGGTCTCCCATTCGCTTTTCAGGGCTAGTTAAGTGCCTGGAGCTTCTAAAGGGGTTCAAGATATTTCCTTATTTCCATGCAGGGGAGCCCGCTAGGCCCCCACGAAGGGTCCCTGCTCCCCTTTCATCATCATGAGAAAAACACCAGACAAACCCAGTTTCAGGGACATGGTACAAAATCCCTGAGCTATACTTCTCAAAACTGTCAAGATCATGAAAAACAACAACAAAAAAGACTGAGAATGAGGGCGGTGCCTGTGGCTCAAAGGAGTAGGGCGCTGGCCCAATATACCGGAGGTGGTGGGTTCAAACCCAGCCCCGGCCAAAAACTGCAAAAAAAAAAAAAGACTGGCTCAGCACCTGTGGCTCAAGCGGCTAAGGCAGCAGCTGGAGGGTTTGAATCCAGCCGGGGCCCACCAAACAACAATGACAGCTGCAACCAAAAAAATAGCCGGGCGTTGTGGCAAGTGCCTGTAGTCCCAGCTACTTGGGAGGTGGAGGTAGGCGACTCACTTGAGCCCAGAAGTTGGTTGCTGTGAGCCGTGATGCTACAGCACTCTACCCACAGGGCCACAGCTTGAGGCTCTGTATCAATAACAACAACAAAAAGACTTTGAATGCACCACTGATCAGAGGACACTAAGGAAACATAGTAACTAAATGTAACCTGGAAGGGATCTTGGGACAGAAAGTACATCAGTGGGAAAGTGAAATCCAAATATAGTCAGGAATTTAGTTAATAGTAATGTATCAATGTTAATTTCCTGGAGACAACAAACAGTCCATGGCAACGTAAAATGTTAACAATAGGGAAAGTTAGGTGAGAATACAGAACTCCAGAGAGTTACTATCTTTGTAACTTTTATGTAAATTTTAAAAGGATTCCAAAATAAAATGATCCATTGGTTGGGCACAGTGGCTCATGCCTGTAATCCTAGCACTGTTGGGAGGCAGAGATGGATCACCTGAGCTCAGGAGGTTAAGACCAGCCTGAGCAAGAGTGAGACCCTGTCTCTACTAAAAATAGGAAAACTAGCTGGGTGCTGTGGTAGGCACCTGTAGTCCCAGCTACTCTGGAGGCTGAGGCAACTTGAGCCCAAATATTGGAGGTTGCTGTGAGCTATGACTCCATGGCACTCTACCCAGGGCACAGAGTGAGACTCTGTCTCCAAAAAAATTGAAATGAAAAATAAAAGCATCATTGAAATGCATAGGTAGTTATGGGCATACTCATACACACACACGGTTAACAAACAGCCTGAGAAGCCAACCAGTGAAACAAGTCATAGGAGAGAATAAATTGAGAGCCCACCCTGCCTAAACAAGGTTATTCACTGAAGCAGCACGAGGTGGTGGTGAGCATCTGGGGTGGGCACCAGCCGGGCCAGAGCAGGGATTCTTACATAAATAGGGTCATACTCAGCCCCTGGAAGAGTGGAAAATTTCTCAAGCTTTTGTGCAGAAAAATTTAAGCACTCAGTCTGGGATGATGATTTCCTCTCTAGGTCCATGACACGTCTACAGCCTCCTAATTAGCTTGTCAGAGGAGCCTGGCCTTGGCAAGTGGACTGATTCCAGTCTGTACAAGTGATTCTAGTTCACTCCCTACTAGACCTCACAAAACTGGGAACCAGATCAACTTCTGAAGGTCACTTTTTGTTTTTTCAAGACGTTGGACATTTCTTCTCTCCCACACTTTTTTTTTCTTTCTTTTGAGACAGTCTCACTTTGTCACCCTTGGTAGAGTGCTGTGGTGTCATAGCTCACAGCAACCTCAAACTTCTGGGCTCAAGCAATTCTCTTGCCTCAGCCTCCCACGTAGCTGGGACTACAGGCATCTGCCACAACACCTGGCTATTTTTAGAGACAGGGTCTTGCTCTTGCTCAAGCTGATCTCAAACTCCTGAGCTCAGGCAATCCACCTGCCTCGGCCTGCCATGTGCTGGGATTATAGGTGTGAGCCACCTCACCCAGCACTGAAGGTCACTTATATTAAAGAGAATGTTGTTTAGGTTCAAAATACTATTTAGGTATCATGGATTTCCCACATATTCTCCTGCCAGCCAGGCTAAGTCCACTTTTAGAGGTGTTAGTTGTCTAATGGACATGGGGATTACCATATAAACTGGGTAAGTATATTCAATGAATTAATGCAATGTATTACACTTTTTATTAATAATTACTTATCAATTCAGTGTGAAGTAGGCTTGTAAGTCACCACTCTGAGAGACAGGCTGAGAATCAAAGGATGGGGTAAGTGAGGTGCAGAGAAAGTGGTATCTTTGCTGAATGACACACAGCTAAGTAGTGGCACAGCCAAAACTTGAACCCAAATCTGAGCTGCTTCTGTCTTGCTCTATGACCTGAGTTAAGTCCTTAATTCCTTTTCTCCTTCACTTTACTTTCTGACAAAATCTGTGGTCCCTCTTAACTCTGGGACTCAAAGGATCTTCTAGGCATCTTTATCTAAATATCTTTAATCTCTAAACTGACTCTAAATTCTGAATGTGCTTAATATTTGTCTCTTAACGTGTTTTCAAATCTTGTCAGCATATCATTTGATGAGTAGGCTTTCTAACTCCCTAGCTAGATTCTGCACTCCCCTTGAAACCAAGGAGTAGCATATTCCCAGAGAAGCACAATATGGTGCTTTGCACTTGGAAGGTAATGACTGTGTCTTAACTAATTAGTAACACTCTAATGTGCCTTATATTTAATAATAATAGCTGTCATTTGTTAAGCTATTCCTATGTGCCAAGAATGCTTTATGTATGCTAAATACTTTGCCTATGCTACTTTATTTAATTTTTTTGCTTAAAATGTTTATGAATTAGCTCAGCTCCTGTAGCTCAAGCAGCTAGGGCACCAGTCACATACACCAGAACTGGCAGGTTCCAATCCAGCCCAGGCCTGCCAAACAACGAGAACTAGAACCAAAAAATACAGCCGGGCATTGTGGCGGGCACCTGTAGTCCCAGCTACTTGGGAGGCTGAGGCAAGAGAATCACTTAAGCCCAAAAGTTGGAGATTGCTGTGAGCTGTGATGCCACTGCACTCTACCCAGGGCGACAGCTTGAGACTCTGTCTCAAAAAAAAAAAAAAAATAGTTTATGAATTTATGAATGGGATATCTTATTTAATTTTGATTGCAACCCTTGAAGATATATTACCAACTCTAATTTCAAATAAGGAAACAGATATTTGAATAGGTAACGTGATTTTTCCAGAGTCATACACCTAGAAAACTACCAAATCTGCCCGGTTGCAGAGACTTAAGCATTGTGCTAGTTGGTCTCCAAGTATATCCTGGCTCTGAACCAAACTAGCACCACTTCAAGAGTAGATATGAGTAAATAAGTGATCTTTGGTGAACTAGTTTCTGATCTTATAACCTAAATTCCTATCCATTGACACTCCTTTCTGTCTCTCTCCAAAATAATAGTAATACAACCCAAACTTACCCTGCAGAAGAGATAACACTGCTAGCAACCACCGACACCCATCAGTCTTCTTTCTTTTTCGTAATTAAAATTTTTCACTCACTTTATAGAACTGTCAATTTCAGGGAAAGCCCAGTCTCTTCCTATGCCTGGTAGGGGATATAGTGATAACTCTTAATTAGTTTAAAATGATTCCACCCCACCCCCACCCCTTTTGCCAAAATACTTACATATAGCCATGGACAAATAATACAATTTTAGCCATTCAAATATGAGCAGTTATTTTTTAATTACCTTCCATGTGAGGACGGACTCTGGTGCCAACTGCCTCAGCTCAGATTACAGCTTCACCTATTTTCTTTTCTTTCTTTCTCTTTCTTTCTTTCTTTCTTTCTTTCTTTCTTTCTTTCTTTCTTTCTTTCTTTTTTTTGAGACAGTCTCACTATATCACCCTTGGTAGAGTGCTACGGCGTCACAGCTCACAGCAACCTCCAACTCTTAGGCTTAAGTGATTATCTTGCCTTGGCCTCCCAAGTAGCTGGGACCACAGGTGCCCACCACAACACCCAGCTACGTTTTTGTTGCAGTTGTCATTATTGTTTAGCAGCCTGGGCTGGGTTCAAACCTGCCACCCTCAGTGTATGTGGCCGGCACTGTAACCACTGTGCTACAGTGCTGAGCCTCTTTCTTTGTTTTTTCTGAGACAGAGTCCCACTTTGTCACCCTCAGTAGAGTGCTGTGAGGTCACAACTCACAGCAACCTCAAACTCTTGGGCTCAAGAGATTCTCTTACCTTAGCTTCCCAAGGAGCTGGAACTATAGGCACCTGCCTCAGTGTTTGGCTATTTTTAGAGACGGGGTCTCACTCTTGCTCAGGCTGGTCTTAAACCCATGAGCTTAGGCAATCCAACTGCCTTGGCCTCCCAGAGTGCTAGGATTACAGGTGTAAGCCACTCCACTGGGTTTCTTGGGCTAGTTTATTAACCCTTCTTGACCTCAATTTCTCCCACCAAAAGTGGGGTTAATATAGTGCTTACATCTAGGGTTAGGTTGAGGACCAAATGTGCACACACCTGTAAAGTTTAAATATTCAATGGATAGCTATTGTCTTCATTTGCCATTGCTGCATAATAAATTAACCTAAAACTTAGTTGCTGAAAACAACAATGGTTTAATAGTATTGTTTCCCAGTTTCCATGGATTGAGAACCTGTGAGCAACTTGGCTGGGTGGTTCTGGCTCTCACAGAGTATAACAGAGGTGTCAGCCAGTCTGTGGCCATCTCTCGGAAAATGCTCTTCTGGGCTTACCCACATGGGCCTGTCCCAAGGACTGCCTCATGAGGTTTGGCGGATTTCCTCTAGAAACAAATGAGCAGAGAGAGTGACAGAGAACACCCAAAGGAAAGCCACAGTCTTTTTATCATCTTATCTCAAAAGTGACATCCTGTTACTTGTGTCATATTCTATTCATCAGAACTAAGTCTGTAAATCCAGCCCTAACTCAAGGGGAGGGGATTCCATAGGAGTGAGAATTCTAGGAGGTTGGACTCACTGGGGACATATAAGGGTTGCCAGTGACAGTTATTTTTATAGATATGGAGAACAAAACTATACTTTGGTTACTTCTATTTTATATTTCACCTATAAATGACAAAATTCCACTATTACAACAAGGTTTAAAGACAAAAAATCCTCCATTTCATTCCTGCGGTGCCTGTAGTCCCAGGTACTTGGGAAGCTGTGAGCCAGTGAGCTATGATGACACTACTGCAGTCTACCCTGGTGACAGAGGGAGACTCTATCTCAAAACACATACACACACACACTAAATCAGGTGTTATGATACCAAGCTAATTTTTTCTATTTTTAGTAGAGACAGGGTCTTGCTCTTGTTCAGGCTGGCCTCAAACTCCTGCCCACAAGGAATCCTCCTGTCTTGGGCCTCCCACAGTGCTAGGATTATAGGCATGAGCCACTGTACCAGCCCCTTTTTTTTTTTTAAATAGTCTCACTTTGTCACCCTGGGTAGAGTGCAGTGGCTTCATAGCTCATAGCAACCTCAAACTCCTGGGCTTTAGCAATTCTATTGCCTCAACCTCCCAAGTACCTGGGACTATATGTGCCCACCACAACACCCAGCTTTTTTTTTTTTTTTTTTTTAATGTTCTTATTGCAGCTGTCATTGTTTTAGCTGGCCTGGGCCGGGTTTGAACCCGCCAGCCTCGGTGTATGTGGCTTGCGCCCTATCCACTGAGCTACACGTACCACCCTCAACCCCCAACTCTCAGGCTCAAGTGATCCTCTTGCCTCAGCCTCCCAAGTAGCTGAGACTACAGGCATCAGCCACAACTCCCAACTATTTTTTAGAGACGGGGTCTTGCTCTTGAGCAGGCTGGTCTTAAATTTGTGAGCTCAAGCTATCCACCTGCCTCAGCCTCCCAGAGTGCTAGGATTATAGGTATGAGCCACTGTGCCTGGCCTGCAATATTTTTTTATAATTTTGAAGAAGTGGGCAGCACCTGTGGCTCAACGGAATAGGGCGTCAGTCCCATATGCCGGAGGTGGTGGGTTCAAACCCAGCCCCGGCCAAAAAAAAAAAAAAAAAAATATATATATATATATATATAATTTTGAAGAATTAGAAACCACGTAAATACCCAATAATAAGTGATAGGTGGAGTAATTTTATGCAACATTCAAAGAACTATAAACTTCATAGCTATTAATAAGAAAAAAAAAAAAAAGGTTGGCGGCGCCCATACCTCAAGCCTGGGCCTGCTAAACAAAAAACAAACAAAGAAAAAAAAATAGCCAGGCATTGTGGTGGGCACCTATAGTCCCAGCTACTAGGGTGGCTGAGGCAAGAGACTCACTTGAGCCCAAGAGTTTGAGGTTGCTGTGAGCTGTGACAGTACAGCACTCTACTGAGAACAACGTAGTGAGACTCTGTCTCAAAAAAAAAAAAGTCTGAAAAATATATACATCAAAATGTGAACAGTAATTATCTTTGAGTGGCAGAGTTATGGGCAATTTTATCTTTTTCTTAAAGTTTCTGCTTTTCTCCAATGAGTACTTCCATTTGTGTACTTTTTACAGATTCTAGAATAAATAAACTATGAGAGATAAATTGCAAGAGACTAATCCTATTCTCTCTCTCTCTCTTTTTTAATTAGTAATACATAATGCATTAAGCAAAACAGGGGCTAGGCAAATTCTCTGTAGGGAGCAGGGGTGCCAGTCCTAGCCAACTGGAGAGGCCAGGAGAAAGGCCAGCCTGGGGCCCTCAAAAGACTGTGGCTTTTCATGGGTGCAGTAACACACACCTATAGTCCCAGCTACTCACTAGAGTCAGGCTGCAGTGAACTATGATTGTGCCACTGCACTCCAGCTTGGCAACAGAGCAAGATCATGTCTCATAAAAAAGAAAAAAAAAAGAAAGACTGTGGCTTTTTTCCTAAGTGACTGGCCCGTACTTGAGCTTAGATGAAACTCATTTGAAGTCAGAGCAACTAAAAGAGAGTACACACCCTCCAGGATGTCTGTCAGACATCTGCCCGTTCACCCTTCGTCTAGCACCAGCCCCAGGTTTTGAGGAGTCTCTCCCCAGTGGCTTAGCCATAGTTTAGGGTAGTGGATAGATAATTAGGCCTAAACTTATCAGTAAGTCACATTCTTCCTGGTTGCGGTGACTGATTCAGAGGTAGGCATGTGACCCAACCAATCTAGATCAATCTAGATTTCTTCAGCTCCCTCTTCCAGCCTTTCTTTCTTTTTTTCTTTTTTTTGAGACAGAATCTCACTTTGTCACCCTTGGTAGAGTGCTGGGTCATCATCATAGCTCTGGGAAACTTCAAACTCTTGGATTCTAGCAATTCTCTTGCCTCAGCCTCCCAAGTAGCAGGACTACAGGTGCCTGCCACAATGCCTGGCTATTTTTAGAGAGGAGATCTCACTCAGGCTAAGGCTGGTCTAGAAACTGTGAGCTCAGACAATTCATCTGCATTGGCCTCCCAAGTGCTAGGATTACAGGTGTAAGCCACCGAGTTGGGAGTTGTTTTTTTTTTTATTATTATTGATGGGGATTCATTGAGAGTACGAAGGTCTGGGTTATCCTGATTGCATCTGTCCCTCTTATAATTGTGTCCTGTCCCCAAGAGGTGTGTCACACTCCATGATCCCCTATACCGTCTTCTAGGCTTTCTACGGAATTTTAATTTTTCAGTGATAGATTTAATTTCCTAGCACTCATTCATGTTGACAGGTTATTTCAAATTTACTACATTTATATTCTATTTTTTTTTTTTTTTTTGAGACAGTCTCACCATGTTGCCCTCGGTAGAGTGCCATGGCATCACAGCTCATAGCAACCTCAAACTTGTACGCAAGCGATTCTCTTGCCTCAGCCTCCCAAGTAGCTGGGACTATAGACACCTGCCACAACGCCCGGCCATTTCTTGTTGCAGTTCTTATTGTTGTTTAGCTGGCCCAGGTCGGGTTCCAACCTGCCAGCCTTGGTGCATGTGGCCGGTGCCAAAACCACTGTGCTATGTACGGGCACCGAGCCTCATGGCTGTATTACTTACCTATTACTGCTTAACTTCCCTAAAGCTTAGTGACTTAAAACAACAGTAATCATTTATTATCTCTCATGGTTCCTTGGGTCAGAAATTCAGACAAGCCTTGGTGGGATGGCTTATCTCTGCTGTGTCATCCCTCCTCCAGAAGGGTTGAAATCATGTGATTCTTCACTTGCTGTCTGGCCACTGATGCTAGCTCAGTTTCTTCAATTTTTTAATTTGTTTATATTTTAGCCTTTTTACATTCCCTACATTGTCATTGTTTCCTCCACAAAGACCCAACCCTTAGGTAATACAACTGGAGCCGCTGTCCTAAGCTCCAAACTCTGGGAGTGGCCCTGCATCCAAATTCCATTTTCTCGTCTGTTTTGCTCTCTTTTTCATGTTGGAAGCTTTCCTCAAATGATCTGAGAAAATGTGTAGTTGGTTCTTAAGCGTCTGATGATCTTTAGCTATTAATTCTCAGCTTCAAATGGGGCATAACTAGCTGACAGTAAGCACTGTTTTTGTGGGTGATGCTGGAGTCCTGGAGAGGGCTTCATCCGAGGATGATAGGACAGCAGGCTTTTGGGCTGGGGGACCCCCAGACATCAGTAGCTGGTATCTTTTCTCTTAGGCTGTGCAATTTCTCCAGGGATTTATCCTTTAATCTTCTGCCTAGTTAGTTCCTGGAGCAGATGGGAAATGGAGGCTTTAGGTCTGCCTCTCCGGAATGCAGACCCTTTAGTTGGGAGCCTCACCCTCACCTCTCACTGTGTCTGGCATCTCTGAGTCAGGAGCATCTCTGGTTTATGTCCCATCTCCTCCCATCTCCTGCCAGGGTGGAGCTGCATCCTGAAGCTCTCTGGGAATCCAGGCACCCTACTGCTCCTTATGTCTATTTGGGGGGTGTCAGGGACACAGAGTCTCACTTTGTCACCCTCAGTAGAGTGTCCTGGAGTTAATAGCTCACAGCAACCTTAAACTCTTGCCTCAGCCTCCCAAGTAGCTGGGACCACAAGTGCCCACCACAATGCCCAGCTACTTCTAGAGATGGGGTCTCACTCTTGCTCAGGCTGGTCTGGAACTCCTGAGCTCAAGCAATCCACCCACCCTGGCGTGCCTGGCCTTCGCTCCTCACGTCTTACTCTCAGCCAGATCCTCCATATCAGCTTCCTGTGGCTGCCATAACAAATCATCGCCAACCCCATGGCTCAAAACAACAGAAATGTATTCTGGAGGTCAGAAGTCAAAGTCAATTTCACATCTCAAAAACTGAAGCATTGGCACAGCTGTGCTTTCTCCAGAGGCTCTGGGAGAGAATCCATTGCTTTCCTCTTCCACCTTTGTCCACATTTCTTGGCTTGTGATCACATCACTTAAATCTTTAAGGCCATTGTTTTTTATTTAGACAGAGTCTAATTCTGTGGCCCTTGGTAGAGTGCTGTGGTATCACACCTCACAGCAACTTCCAGCTCTTGGGCTTAGGCAATTCTCTTGCCTCAGCCTCCCAAGTAGCTGGGACTACAGGTGCCTGCCACAATGCCCTGTTAGTTTTTGTTACAGTTTGGCCAGGGCCAGGTTTGAACCTACCACCCTCGGTATATGGGGCTGGTGCCCTACTCACTGAGCCATAGGTGCCCGAGGTCATTGTCTTTAAATCTCTTTGTAACCCATTTTCACATGGCCTTCTCTGCAGCTGTGTCAAATCCTCCTCTGCCTCAGTCTATGAGGACACTTGTGGTTACATTTAGGACCAATCTGGATGATCTAGGATAATCTCCTCATCTCAAGATACTTAATTTAAAACACATCTGAAAAGACCTTGTTTCTTGGCCATGTGCTATGGCTGATACCTTGTAATCCTATCACTCTGGAAGGCCAAGGTGGGTGGATCACCTGAGCTTAGAAGTTCAAGACCATACTAAGCAAGAGCAAGACCAAGTTTCCACTAAAAAAAGAAAAAGTAGCTAGGCATGGTGGTGGGCACCTCTAGTCCCAGCTACTTGGGAGGCTGAGGCAAGGGGATTGCTTGAGCCCAAGAGTTAGAGGTTGCTGTGAGTTACGATACTGTGGCACTTTACCAAGGGTGACAAAGTTGAGACTCTCAAAAAAAAAAAAAAAAAAAAAATGAACAAACAAAAAAGCTTTTTTCCAAGTAAGGTAACATTTGCAGGTTCCAGTCATTAGGGCCTGATATCTTTGGGGGCCCTTCTTCAACCTCATACACCCTCTGGTTTCAGTCCCACAGTGCAGCCAGGCCTGCTGGAAGATTTGCTTTCAGTTAGTAGTCCCCTCTGCAGGGACTATTCCACCATATTCTAAAACATCTCTTCTCTGCATTCAATATGCCCCCTTCTTCTTGTTCTCGAAGGCTTACACTTGTTTTTAGTCCTTGACTGTCATTTTGGATGAGTTTCATGTAGAAACAGAGATAAACATGTATGTTCAATATAAAATGCTTAACCAAATGTGTCTCCACAGGCTTTCAATATTTTATAAATAGTTTTATTGCCTCTTCCATTTCTTAAAATAATATGCTAGTTTTCAAAATATTCTCATACTGAAGACAAGTAGGTCACTAGAAGTCATACCTATTACCCAAAAGCAATTATTAAAATCTGGGTCTATCATAATATTTCTAATATTATCCCAAATATTATGGCATTTTTTGCCCCTATATATAGAAGGTGCTATTCTTCTATGGGAAGACTTGTGAATGTGACTTGGAACTGCAGATAATCAAAATATACCTCTTAAAATATAGACTTTTTCTTTCTTTTTTTTTTTTTTTGGTTGCAGAATTTGGCCAGGACCGGGTTTGAACCCACCACTTCTGGCATATGGGGTGGAACCCTACTCCTTGAGCCACACAGGCAGCTCCTTCTTTTTCTTTTCTTTTTTTTTTTTTTAAGAGACAGAGTCTCACTTTATCGCCCTTGGTAGAGTGCTGTGGCATCACAGCTCACAGCAAACTCCAACTCCTGGGTTTAGGCGATTCTCTTGCCTCAGGCTCCCGAGTAGCTAGAACTACAGGCACCCACCACAGCACCTGGCTATTTTTTGTTGCTGTTTGGCAGGGGTGGTGTTCAAACCCACCACTCTTGGTCTATGGGGCCAGTACCATATCCACTGAGCCACAGGTGCTGACCCAAAATATAGACTTTTTCTTATAAACCCAGTATCAACCTGATAAAATCATCAGTAATAACTTGGTATCATTTAAAACTCAGTTCATATTCAATTTTCTCCAATTTTCTCAAAAATATCTTCTTACAGGCTTGGCGCCCATAGCACAATGGTTATGGTGCCAGCCACATACATGAGGCTGACGTGTTCGAAACTAACCTGGGCCAGCTAAACAATGACAACTGCAACAACAAATAGGCGGGCTGGGTGGCGCCTGTGGCTAAGTGAGTAGGGCACCGGCCCCATATACCGAGGGTGGTGGGTTCAAACTCAGCCCCGGCAGAACTGCAATAAAAAAAATAGCCGGGCTTTGTGGCAAGCGCCTGTAATCCCAGCTACTTGGGAGGCTGAGGCGAGAGAATAGCCTAAACCCAGGAAGTGGAAGTTGCTGTGAGCTGTGTGATGCCACGACACTCTACCGAGGGTGATAAAGTGAGACGCTGTCTCTACAAAAAAAAAAAAAAAAAAAAATAGGAGGGCATTATGGCAGACGCCTGTAGTCCCAGCTACTTGGGAGGCTGAGGCAAGAGAATTACCAAAGCCCAGGAGTTTGAGGTTACTGTGAGCTGTGATGCTACGGCACTCTACATAGGGTGACATAGTGAGACTCTGTCTCAAAAAAAAAAAAAAAAAATATATATATATATATATATATATGTATATATACACACACGTCTTCTTACAGTTGATTTATGGGAATCAGGACCCCAATCAGGGCCATGCATGACACTTGGCCCTTATGCCTCAGAAGTACACTAATTAAAGCAGACCCCCCCACACCTATTTTCCTCCATGCCATTGTTTTGTTGAATCTCCAATTTTAAAAAGTTACAGAATAAATAAGCAGTAGCTTCACCCCCCTTTATCCAGGGGGGAGACATTCAAAGACCCCCTAGCAGATGCCTGAAACCTCAGATAGTATGAACCCTGTATCTACTATGTTTTTATCTACACACACATATGTAAATTAAGGTTTAATTTATAAATTAGGTACAGTAAGAAATTAACAACAGGCAGCATCTGTGGCCTAATGGGTAGGGCACCAACCCCATGTACCAAGGGTGACGGGTTCAAACCCGGCCCTGGCCAAACTGCAACAATAACAACAACAACAACAAAATACCCAGGCGTTGTGATGGGCGCCTTTAGTCCCAGCTACTCCTGAAGCTGAGGCAAGAGAATCGCCTATGCCCAGGAGTTGGAAGTTGCTGTGAGCTGTGATGCCACAGTACTCTACCAAGGGCGATAAAGTGAAAAACTCTGTCTCTACAAAAAAAAGAAAAAGAAATTGACAGTAACTAATAAAACAGAACAATTAAAGCAATATGTTGAAAAGTGTTATTGAAATCTCTCTTTCTCAAAATATCTCATCATATGTAATATTTTCAGACCACAGTCGACTGAGTAACTGTAAGCGTAGAAAGGGAAACCCAGGATGAGACGGGTCAGCTGTACTGACATTACCCACATAGTCCTAGAATGGTTTTGAGAAAGACCAATAGAGGGCGCTAGTCTTCTGTGGAAAGACTTGGCGCTGCGTGTAATCAAACTCCGGCTCTAGGCATTCTGTTCCCAGAGCAGACCCTGTGCTCTGAAAGCAAGACTTTTTCAAAAGGCATCTGTTTTTCACCTAAAGGTCTTGAACAGCTCACTTTCCAGGCAAAATTGTGTTTGGATCAGATGGGATCGATGAGAAGACCCAGACCCAGAATGCCAAGTTTCTTCCACAGAGGGAACCCTGACTACGTTTCCTTAAACTTATGTACAGGCGGCTTTAGACAAAGAAACATTCCTTTGAATTGTTATTTAAGAACATCACTGAGGCTCAAACGGCTAGGGCACCAGCCACATACAACTGAGCTGGTGGGTTCGAATCCAGACAGGGCCGCCAAACAACAATGACGGCTGCAACCAAAAAATAGCCGGGCGTTGTGGCGGGCGCCTGTGGTCCCAGCGACTTGGGAGGCTGAGGGAGGAGACTCGCCTACGCCCAGGAGTTGGAGGTTGCTGTGAGCTGTGATGCAACAGCACTCTACCCAGGGGGACAGCTTGAGGTTCTGTCTCATTAAAATAAAAAAAAAAAAGAATATTACTGAATATGTATGAGAAAAGGAAATGTATCTTTTTTTGTTGAGGTCAGGGGATGACTTTTATACCTCCTTCCTATATTTCAAGATTTGTCCACTGTATTCGTTTCCTAGGGCTGCTGTTTCAAAGCACCACAAACTGAGTGGCTTAAAACAACAGAAATGGATTCTCTCACAGTTCTGGATGCTGAAAGTCTGAAATGGAGGCGTCATCGGAGCCATGCACTCTCTGAAGGCACTAAGCCTGCAAACTTCCCTCCAAGCTTCCCTCTAAGCTTCTGTGGTTGCCAGCATTCCCTGGCATTCCCTGGCTTGTTTTACTCCAGTCTCTGCCTCTGTCATCACAGGGCACATTCTCCTTGTGTATCTCTGAGGTCTGTTTTCTCATCTTATTAGGACATAAGTCATTGGATTCTGATCTTATTTTAATTAACTAATTATATGTGTGAAGGCCCTACTTCCAAATAAGGCCACATTCTGAGATTCTGGATAGACAGGTATTCTTGGAGGACGCTATTCAGCCCCCAACAGTACACCCACGCCCCAAGTCTGATTGGGACCTGGAGGATATGGAGCCTACCTACTTTTACAGAAAATGAAAACACCGGCTCCTAGTCTCCCTGTCAGGTGCTGCACAGGTGTGTCACCTGGGTTTGGTCAGTGGTGTATGCCCACATAGGATTTTGTATCTGGAGCCAGGAGTGTAAAGAACAGGGGTGGGAGAGATTCTTAAAGCCAGTCAAATGTATTTGTGAGCTTTTGTTGTGGTAACAAACACCCCAAATCTATCTCTGTGGCTTCCAGCAACAAGCATATATTTCTCACTTAGTTCTGTGGATCAGTTCTGGGTGCCAGTGGATTGTCTGGTTTCAGTTGGGCTCTGACCTGCTGGACTCCAGGTTATAGGTTGGGTTCAGGTATACAAGATGGCAGGAGTGTGAATGTGAGGTTAAGGAACCATGATGCTTCTCAAGCCCCCTGCTCAGAACTGACGCACAGCATGTCACCCTGCCCATATTCTATTGGTCAGTGCAGGTCACACGGCCAAGACCAAAGTTCAGTGAGACAGGGCAATCTACTCCACTGACAAGGAAACCAAGGGTAGATGAGGGAAAAGACCCCTGTACTGGAAAGCAATAGAATCTGTCACACCATGGCAGCATCATTCAGATGCCAGATGGCAGTGGTGTCCTTACTGGCCTGCATCTGGCCCAGTTTCTTATCTGGGTTCTCACACTGGTTCTGGGAGATACCTAGTAGTCTTGGCAAATTCCTTTCCAGCTTCACTCTGGCAGTTGGCTTCTGTGGCTTGCAGCTGAGCATCCTGAATAACACATGTGGTATTAACTCCTTTCTGGCCTTAAAGGCCTACTGTTCACTGGCCTAGTGTCTCTCAGTCCCATGTCCACCATTCCACTTGCTCTGGGGCTGGGACCCGGAAAGCCACATTCCAGATTTATTGGTCAGCTGGCTTTCTGGTAGAGTCAGATCATCTGGAGAAAGACTGGCATGGAGGAAGAGAGACAGGATGTCCTTCCCACTGCCCACGCAACAACAGTCACCTGACCCTCTAGATTCTTCCAGCATCTCAGACCCTCTGTTGTGCCCACTCACATGGATCAGCAGCAGCTGGACAGTGCCTCCTTCTCAGGGGTTTTCCTGGGTGGGTCCTCCCCAGTCACTGTCCCAGACTAAGGGCCACCAGCTTGAGCATGTCATCCCCTAACTGAGTACAGCTGTGAGGGCTCCTCTTGTCCCCACCAATGGATGGCCAGGCATGTCCTGTGGGCTCTCAGGGTTTCTCTTGAGCATTTCAAGGAAGACCCACACTTTGTAGTCAGGCCAGGCTAGGCACAGTTTTGGGGTATCACTGAGTGATGGAGCACACTTTGTAGTCAGGCCAGGCTACGTTTTGGGGCATCACTGAGTGATGGGGCACACTTTGTAGTCAGACCAGGCTAGGCACAGTTTTGGGGCATCACTGACTGTTGCTCAGTGACTGCTCACTGACTGCCCCTGCTGGACAGTCCCTGGCAGGAAACTGATTCCATCTTGCAAGCAGATGACCAAGGTGCTGTTTCCAGAGTCTCCTGGCCACAGGGCTGGGCAGAAGCTGGTATGGTTCCAGAGAATCTTGGGGCTCTTAATATGTCTCCCACAGTTGCCCTCTTCACTGCTTCACTTTTTCTTTCCTGGTAGGCCTTGATTTCTTTCCTGGTAGGCCTTGATGGACCAATAAAACTGAACACTAAGTTATTACCCATTGGAAACTGGTTTCCCTTGCCCTTGGGGTTAGATGACTCATTATTTTAATGCTACTGGTAAGGGAAGGGAACTATTTGCCCCAGTGTGTGTTTGGGGTTGGGGCAGTGAGGGAGTGGGTTACTCCCTTTCCAGATAGGCTTGAATCCTACCAAGGCAGGGAAAAAAAATAAAACTGTTGGGTGGCACCTGTGACTCAGTGGGTGGGGCACCAACCCCATGTACTGAAGGTGGTAAATCCGAACCGGGCCCTGGCCAAACCGCAACAACAACAACAAAATAGCCTGGCACTGTGGCAGATGCCTGTAATCCCAGCTACTCGGGAGGCTGAGGCGAGAGAATCACCTAGGCCCAGGAGTTGGAGGTTGCTGTGAGCTGTGATGCCATAGCACTCTACCCAGGGCAATAAAGTGAGACATTGTCTCAAAAAAAAAGATAAGACAAGAAAAGAAAAATATAAATGTTAAACTTCAATATTTAAAACATTCATATTTGTTGCTTGACATTCTATTATGCTGGAAAAAAAGTTTATATTCCTTCTCAGCTTTTCATCTAAAATGAACTTAAAAATACAAATGAAAAGTTATGAACTTTAAGTTAACAACATTAAATCAACCTGATAGATGAATGTTTTATTGAAACTGAATAACTATGAATCACCCGTGTGTGGTTTAATGGGAGAAAGATGAATTTTTTAACTTGATTTTTCTCTTTTACATTTTGGATAGTGGATCATTATTTGAGTCACTGACATCAGTATTGTTTTTTTTGAATTGTGAATAATATACTTTTTTAAACCTCTTATCCATTATTTTAATGAGTCAATCGATCTAATCATGCACCCCCAAACTATAATACAAAAAAACCCACATTTAAATAGCATTTAATGAATGCTTTGTTATTTATTATCACACATACTGCTAAAACATATTTTATAATTTGGATGGGAAGGAGAATGGAGCTACAAAATCCATCCTCTTGTAAGATAACACAATTCTCTTACCATCTTTCTATGTTTGAACTCTGGTGAAATATCTGCTTTTAATGGTACTGCACACTGGTTCATAGGCCATGAACACAGCCTTAACCCAAGCAGAAAAGCAGGTTTTAAGACTGTGCAGCAGCGCTGGGTTCTGGGTGGATCCAAAAATGAAAACACAGGGCGGTGCCTGTGGCTCAAAGGACTAGGGTGCTGGTCCCATATACTGGAGGTGGCAGGTTCAAATCCAGCCCCTGTCAAAAACTGCAAAAAAAAAAAAAAGAAAGAAAGAAAAGAAAAGAAACACAGCCTATAATCCTAGCACTCTGGGATCTAAGGCGGGATTGGTTGAGTTCAGTTCGAGAACAGCCTGAGTGAGAGTCAAACCTCGTCTCTACTAAAAATAGGGAAAAACTAGCTGGGCCTTGTGGCAGTTTCCTATAGTGCCAGCTACTTGGGAGGCTGAGGAAGAGGAACTCTTTAGCCCAAGAGTTTGAGGTTGCTGTGAGCTATAATGCCACGGCATTCTACAACAAACAAAAAACACAAACCAAAAAAAAAAAAAAAATGAAAACACAACATTTAAAACTTCTGGTGGGGCTTGGTTCCTGTAGCTCAGCGGCTAGGGCGCCAGTCGCATACACCGGAGCTGGAGAGTTCAAATCCAGCCCGGGCCTGCTAAACAACAATGACACACCTACAACCAAAAAATAGCTGGGCATTGTAGCTGGTGCCTGTAGTCCCTCCCAGCTACTTGGGGGGCTGAGGGAAGAGAATCGCTTAAGCCCAAGACTTTGAGGTTGCTGTGAATTAAGACTGCCTCTACTCTTCAAGATCAATATTGTAGGCTCTGTGCCTGTGGCTCAAGCAGCCAAGGCGCCAGCCACAGACACCTGAGGTGGCGAATTCTAATCCAGTCAGGGCCTGCCAAACAACACTGATGGCTACAACAAAAAATAGCTGGGCGTTGTGGTGGACACCTGTAGTCCCAGCTACTTGGGAGGCGGAGGCAGGTGACTTGATTGAGCCCAGGAGTTGGAGGTTGCTGTGAGCTGTGATGCCACAGCACTACCCAGGGTGACAGCTTGAGGCTTTGTCCCCCCCCCCAAAAAAAAAAAATCAATTATGTAGCAGAGTGAATGATAACCATACAACTTGGATTTTCTGGCCCAGCATCTAAATCTGTTATTATAGTAAAGTGTCATCTCCCTTGATTGTAAATGTAAGTCAAATTCATCATAGAAAATTCAGAAAAGGGCTAGGTGAGGTGGCTCATTTCTGTAATCCTAGCACTCTGGGAGGCCAAGGTAGGTGGATTGTCTGAGCTCACAAGTTTGAGACCAGCCTGAGCAAGAGTGAGACCCTCATCTGTAAAAATAGCCAGGCATTGTGGCAGGCACCTGTAGTCCCAGCTACTTGGGAGGCTGAGGCAAGAGAATCGCTTAAGCCCAAGAGTTTGAGGTTGCTGTGAGCTGTGATGCCAGAGCCCTCTACTGAGGGCAACAAAATAAGACTCTGTCTCCCAGAAAAATTTAAAAAAGAAAGAAAAATTGGAAAATACAGCAAATTGGGCAGGAACCAAATTCTAACCACTCAGAAAGTCACGGTTAACATTTGAAAGTATTTCTCTTCACTTCTTGAGGTTGTAAATGTCCCTTTTCTCAAACACCATTGTGATCATTATGTCAGTATAATTCAGTAGTCTCTTTTTTTAATTTTCAAGAAACACTGTAACAAGCATTTCCCCATGGTTCAGTAAAGGCTCAGGCAAGCAGCTGAAAATGTATTTTGGAGATTCTGTCTATAATTTTTTTAAAAACCCCAAACAAAGTCTTTTTTATTTTACAATAAACATAGACTTACAGGAAGTTGCAAAAATAGTACAGAGAGTCCCATGTACCCTTAACCAGCTTCCCCTAACGGTAACACCTTACATAATTATAGCACAATATCAAAACCAGGAAATAGACACAGTTACAATCTATGGGCCTTATTCAGATGCACCAGTTTTTTGTATCCCTTTGAATGTGTATGTGATTCATTTTATTTTGTTATTTATTTATTTTTGCAATTTTGACTGGGGCCTGGTTTGAACCCTCCTCCCCTGTATATGGGGCCAGCGCCCTACTCCTTGAGCCACAGGTGTCACCCTTTTTTTTTTTTTTTTTTTGAGACAGAGTCCCACTATGTGGACCTCATTAGAGTGCTGTAGCATCACAGCTCACAGCAACCTCTAACTCTTGGGCTTAAGTGATTCTCTTGCCTCAGCCTCCCAAGTAGCTGGGACTACAGGTGCCTGCCAAAACGCCTGGCTATTTTTTGGTTGTAATTGTCATTGTTGTTCAGGGCCGGGTTCCAACCTGCCAGCTCTGGTGTATGTGGCGGGTGCCCTAGCCACTGAGCTACAAGTGCTGAGCCTGTTTGAATTTTTTTCTTTTTTTTAAGCTAGTCAAGCGAAGCAGTGGGAGAGGAGAAAGAACAAAAAAATCTGAAACTGGGTGTGATCGATTAGTTGTAAACACAAGTGCACGTTGGCTGGGCAAGGTGGTTCATGCCTGTAATCCTAGCACTTCGGGAGGCTAAGGCAAGTGGGTCGTCTGTGCTCAGGAGTTCAAGATCAGCCTGAACAAGAGCAAGACCCTCATCTCTACTAAAAATAGAAAATACTAGCCAGGTGTTGTGGTGGGCATCTGTAGTCCCAGCTATTCAGGAGACTGAGGTAACAGGATTGCTTAAATCTCAAGAGTTTGAAGTTGCTGTGAATTATGACATCATGGCACTCTACCCAGGGTAACAGAGTAAGACTCTGTCTCAAAAAAAACAAAAGGCCGGGCGTGGTGGCTCACGCCTGTAGTCCTAGCACTGTGGGAGGCTGAGGTGGGTGGATTGCCTGAGCTCAGAGATTGGAGACCAGCATGAGCCGGAGTGAGCCAGAGTGAGATCCCGTCTCTACCAAAAAAAGCCAGGCATTGTGGCAGGCACCTGCAGCCCCAGCTACTTGGGAGGCAAAGGGCAAGAGAATCGCTAGAGAAAGAAAAGAAAAAAAATAAATAAATAAACTTCAAACTAGGATGAGTGAAAGCCAGTTGAATTGAAAGCAAAATTTAAAAAGCAAACAAACCCCCCCCCCAAAAAAAAACACAAGTGCCCTTAGACCAGCTCAGTTTTATTTTTTATTTTTGCATTTAATTAACTTATTTATTTTTGAGACAGGGTCTCATTCTGTCCCCTAGTCTAGTGTACAGTGGCAACAGCGTTGTTCACTGAAACCTCAAACTCCTGGAGTCAAGTAATCCTCCTGCCTCAGGCTCCCAAGTAGCTGGGACTAAGGGCAAGCACCACCACGTCCGGCTAATCTTTCTAATTTTTTTTTTTTAATAGAGACAGGGTCTCACTGTTGCTCAGGCTGGTCTCCAACTCCTGGTCTCAAGCAATCCGATTGCCTGGGCCTCCCAAAGTGCTAGGATTATAGGTGTGAGCCACTCTGCCTGGCGAGCTCAATTTTATTTTTAAAGGTAAAGAAACCTACGGCTCAGATTGGTTTAGTAGTGACCTGATCTACACAGCTGTTAACTATTGGTGAACTAGCAAAGAATAAACCCACATTGATTTGCTTCAAAGCTGGTTTCAATTTGAGGCCTGCATATTTCTTTTTTACCCCCTCCATAATAAGAAGCTGAAAAATCCTGTATATTTCGTATTCCTCCTGATGGTTACAAAGAACAAGGTAAGCCAAAAATTAAGAAATGACAACTAAATTATTGAAAATCTAAACTTAGGTGGCACCTGCAGCTCAGTGGTTAGGGTGCCAGCCATATACAACCAGGCTGGTGGGTTCAAACCCGCCCTGGGCCAGCTAAACAGAAATGACAACTGCAAAAAAAAAAAACAACCAGGCATTATGGCGGGTGCCTGTAGTCCCAACTACTTGGGAGGCTGAGGCAAGAGAATCGCTTGAGCCCAAGAGTTTGAGGTTGCTTGTGAGCTGCCACACCAAGGCACTCTACCAGGGGCAACATAGTGAGACTCTGTCTCAAAAAAAGAAAAGAAAAGAAAAGAAAATTTAAACTTAAACATTGTCTGAGATTGGTTTTAGTAACTAGGAGATCCAAACTTTGTTCTGCAACCAACTGCAAGATGTTGGGCAAGCTTTGAAATTTCAACCTGCTTTAGCATCCTCATCATAAAATGACAAGGGCCCTCTTCCTAGAGCTATAGTAACATAGACACAATGCCCACAGAAAGACAAGTGCATTAGCCATCCATGTTTTGGGTTTTTTTTATTTTTTATTTTTTTGAGACAAAGTTGCCCTTGGTAGAGTGCTGTGCCATCACAGCTCACAGCAACCTCCAACTCTTGGGCTTAAGCAATTCTCTTGCCTCAGCTTCCTGAGTAGCTGGGACTACAGGTGCCCGCCACAACACCCAGCTATTTTTTGTTGCAATTCTCATTGCTGCTTTAGCTGGCCAGGGTCGGATTCGAACCTGCTACCCTCGGTATATGGGACCAGTGCCCTACCCACTGAACTACAGGTGCTGCCCCATACACTGTTATTTTAATCCCCAAATCTAGTTGGGATTAAAATGTTCCTAAAAATGTTCCAGATGGGAAAACTCTAATACAAACTCCTGATGAAAGAGTTAAAAGATTTAGTAAATTGAATGTGAATGCTGCAGATACATTTTATGTGAATTTGAATTGTGGAAATCTGAAATACTGTAATGCAAAAATACTAATAAAACCTCATATTATGCCCCATAACCGAAATACAAAAGCCCACCCAATTACAAATTAATCAAGAATCTCTGCATTTCAAAACTGGTGGGTCTCCTGGCCAGGCACAGTGGCTCATGCCTGTAATCCTAGCTCTCTGGGAGGCCAAGGCGGGTGGATTGCTTGAGCTCACAAGTTAAGAGACGAGCCTGAGCAAAAGCAAGACCCTGGCTCTACTAAAAATAGAAAAACTGAGGCAAGAGGATCGCTTGAGCCCAAGAGTTGGAGGTTGCTGTGAACTATGACCCTACAGCACTCTACCCAGGGCAATAGCTTGAGACTGTATCGTAAAAACAAACAAACAAACAAAAAACCTGGTGGGTCTCCAGATTGTAATATATAATTCATGATGGTGCCACAGGGTGGCACCACTCTAGCAGGTAAACAGGAGTGTACATGCTATCCTGAGTCAATGAGAAAAGAACTATAGCGTCCCTTAGGTGTTTGTTGGGACTTTAAGGTGTGTTGGAGTTTCATCAAATAGTCTTAGAAGTGCTCTGGCTGGAAAACACAGCAGTGTTGTGATCACTTTTGCAGAAAGGTTAGCTGAGACAATGGGTCATGAGGAAAGCCAGTGACTGTCATAGCATTTGCAGTAATTTATGTGTGAGCATTGTGCAAAATATTGGAGGTGGTGCAGAGAAAGTGCAGAGGAAAGCCTCAGTGAAAGTACACAATACAGGCTGGGTGAGGTAGCTCACGCCTGTAATCCCAGCACTCTGGGAGGCCAACTTGGGTGGATTGCTTGAGCTCATGAGTTCGAGACTAGCCTGAGCCAGAGTGAGACATCCATCTCTAAAAATAGCCAGGTGTTGTGGTGGGCCCCTGTAGTCTCAGCTACATGGGAGATTGCTGAGAATCGCTTAAGCCCAAGAGTTTGAGGTTGCTGTGAGCTGTGACACCACAGCATTCTACTAAGGGTGACAAAAAAAAAAAGTATAGCAATACTACAATGGTTATAGAATTGTCCTCTGAGGATCTTACACCCAAATGTAATTTCTCCCCCTCCTTCTCTTTTTTAATAGAGTCAGGGTTCTCACCTTTGCTCAGGTTGGTCTTGAACTCCTGAGCTCAAGTGATCCTCCCCCCTCAACTTCCCACCATGTTAGGATTACAGGTGTGAGCCACTGTGCCCAGCCTCCTCGGTCATCTCGATACCAAAGTCCATCTTGTTTCTGTATACCAGGGTTCTTCTAAGCTATGCTTGCACTGTTATCTCCACTTTAAAAAATTCAACAGGAATAAACAGGTGTCTGCCTGTGGTGAGGGCAGAGGGAAGGTATTTCTCAATAAGATATCATTGTTCTTTCACAAATTATTTGAACATTGCAAAACATCCTTACATGAGATAATTTTGAAGATTGTATAGGTGGAAATGGTCACACCTTCTTTCCAGACATAATGTCACCATCATGTGGTTAACACAGCAATGGTATGTCAATCAGCAAACTTCTCAATCAGTGATCCACTTGCAAGATTTTATTTTAGTGAGTCAGCAGCCTTTTCATTTCATGGAGTCAAGGAGAGATTGCTGTAGGCAGTGGAAAGGGTAGAAAATCCTGACATAGCAGCAAGGGCAGACTGTCAAACACCTCCTAATTTTTTAGGAAATTGGAAGGTTATATATTCATTCATTCACCAAACACAGATGAGGAAATAAAAGAGTAAGACCCTGGATAATTTACCCATTGCTATATTAACAGGCTGGCAGCACTTTATAAAATAGCATCACTCAGCTCGGTGCCTGTAGCTCAAGTGGCTAAGGCGCCAGCCACATACACCAGAGCTGGTGAGTTTGAATCCAGCCCGGGCCTGCTAAACAGCAATGACAACAACCAAAAAATATCTGGGAGTTGTGGCAGACACCTGTAGTCCCAGCTACTTGGGAGGCTGAGGCAAGAGAATTGCTTAAGGCCAGGAGTTGGAGGTTGCTGTGAGCTGTGACACAACAGCACTCTACCCAGGGCGACAGCTTGAGGCTGTCTCAAAAAAAAAAAAAAAAAAAAAAAAAAGTAGCATCACTCTAAAAGTGAAGTGAATCTGCTCTTGATTAAATTAAGAGTAGAAATGCAGGCTTGGCGCCTGTAGCTCAAGTGGCTAGGTTGCCAGCCACATACACTGGAGCTGGCAGGTTCGAATCCAGCCCAGGCCTGCCCAACAACAATAACAACTACAACTAAAAAATAGCTGGGCGGTGTGGTGGGCACCTGTAATCCCAGCTACTGGGGAGGCTGAGGCAAGAGACTCGCTTAAGCCCAAGAATTTGAGGTTGCTGTGAGGGACACTCTACCCAGGGCGACAGCTTAAGACTGTCTCAAAAAAAAAAAAAAAAGAGTAGAAATGCAATTGAATTTCATAAGTATAATTATAGGGGACTTACATAATATCAAAATCCTTGTACATCTGTTATCTTAATTTATCTCTGCACAACCTCCTCCCTGCTTTTGAACAAGCTTTTATTATAGCACTTATTACCCTGTAGTTAATGGTTAGTGTATATATCTATCTCTGTGGTTGGTTTATGACCTTCTTCAGGGCACAGACCCTGCTGTATTTATGTATCTATAAAGCTGTAGCAGTTGGTAAAGTATAACCTAGGACAATTTCCTTGAAAAACCCCGTAGAAACACTGGAAACAGCTTAGGCAACAAGGGGGCTTTGTTTCCAGGAGCCTCAGGGCAGAGGTGCGTCCATTTCTAGGACGATCAGAACTAGGCTGTCTCGCAGTGTCTCACGTCTCGCATCTGTCTCATTAGCACTTCTGCGGTAGCGTCTTTCATTGCTTCCTGGTCCACCGGGCTGAAAACTTGGCTGCCAGCACCTCCCAAGTCAACATGCAACTTGCCCGACCCCGCACTAAGAGCCTCCATCACTCTCTCGGCCCCAACCGCCCCATCACCAACGGCCGAAACTCTGATTGGTCCCGCGTCGGTGAGGTGTTCACCCTTAGTCCAATCAACTGTGGCCAGAGGGGTGTGGTTCAATCTTAGGGGCAGGGTTGTTCCTATGGTAACCATGAGCCGGGGCAGGAAGGAAGGCGGCACAGTTCCCAGAAAAAAAAACGGGAGTGGGGGCGGGGCAGCTCAAACAATAGGGGGCCTAGTCCGTGAGTACTTAGCACTCCTTAAATGCTCCCCGGCCTGCCTTGCTGTAAGCGCTGCAGCGATGGAGGTCTTCTTTTAGCTCCCCAAGCATGCTGTACGCTTTCTGGCCCCTGGTTCCCACGTGCTGTTTTCTTCTCGACAGCCCTCTCCGACTGCACCGGCTTGGCGGGGCTGACCCCTGCTCTTCCTTTGGGCCTGCGTTTGGATCCGCCGCCTCTTTAGAAGACCTCTGCTGCCTTCCTCCAGGAGTACCCTGCATTATTTCTTCAAAACATTCACTGCCTTATAGTTACGTGTTTAACTTCTGCCTTCCCTGGCAGTTCCAGTGTAGCCAGTGCCCCCTACCAAGCTATCAGCCTGCAGCCTGCAGCGATTAAGCAAATCTTTAAGTAATGAGATGGGAGAAGTGGATAAATTCTTACCCCTTTTCTCCAGAATGGACCGCCAGGACATGAAATTAACCTGGTCCTGCAAGATGGAGCCTCCTCATTCATGTTGACTGTGGCTCCTTCTCACCTCCCTTACCGCCTCACCTCCTTACCTCTCACCTCCTCACCGCTCTCTGGGATCACACTCCCTTAGGAAGTAGCAGCAAATAGGCCTTGACCTCAGACTCTGCTTTCTGGGGAACCAGGCCAAGCTACCAACTCTGGCCTACGTAAGTAAAAAAATTAAGTGTATTAAGCACAGTGCTTAAACTCTGTCACATGTCTCCCTGTCCATTTCCAGTCTCCCTTTTCCTCCACATGAGTTATATGCTTGTTCAGGCTTTTCCCAAACGGAGGCAAAGTTGCCACCAGCAGCTGCAGCTTGCTCTTAACTTCAGAAAATGCACCTTTCCTCATAGCTTCCGCCTAAGTCCTAAAGTTCTTCATAGACTCTGCTTGGCTCATAGGGGGTCATGTTTTCTCCATGGACCCATCACTGTGGGGGGTGAAGATCCAGCTTAGTCTCTAGGGATCAAACCTCAGGAGTAGTGATGCCCTGTGACAAGGGGCAAGGTAAGGCTCAGGAAATGTCAAATTGGGTGTGATATGGGAGAGGGCAAAAATGGATGCAGAGGGTAGGAAGTCAGTAATCCCCATTTTTTCTCTATCCAAGACAGACCCAGGCAGCCAGTAGGAGAAGGGCAGACTTGGGCAGCCAGCTCTCCAAGCAGTTGGGATGGGAGGCTGGAGCTGGGGCAGACCAGTGCTGTGGCCAGGCCCTGGTGTTAAGCTGGAGCTGATCCTCTCTATTCTGCAGCATCGTTGGAGCCTGTCTGCCTCACCACTAGTCTTCTAATAGTTCTCCACTGCAGAGCAAGGGAGCTTTGTGCAATGTCCTGTGATCCTGGAACTACCCTGCTTAAAAACACTTCTGGTAGCAGCGCCTGTGGGTCAACGGAGTAAGGCGCTGGCCCCATATGCCGGAGGTGGTGGGTTCAAACCCAGCCTCGGCCAAAAACTGCAAAAAAAAAAAAAAAAAAACCTTCCTGGCGAGCCCTGTGGTGGCTCACACCTATAATCCTAGAACTCTAGGGAGGCCAAGGCAGGTGGATTGCTTGAGCTCAAGAGTTTGAGACCAGCCTGAGCAAGAGCAAGACCTCATTTCTAAAAATTAACTGGGTGTTGTGGTGGGCGCATGTAGCCTAGTTACTTGGGAGGCTAAGGCAAGAGGATTGCTTGAGCCCAAGAGTTTGAGGTTGCTGTGAGCTATGATGTCAGAGCACCCTACTGAGGGCAACAAAATGAGACCCTGTGTCCAAAAAAAAAACTTTCCTGGGTTTTCTACTTAAGAGCTTTTACCATTGTTGGTTTTTTATCTTTATCTTCTCTGAAAAAGTAATAATGTGCATTATTATTACTATATTATACATAATTATTATACATAATTTAAGGTTCAAAATAACGAAAGAGGAAATATAATAAAAAGTGATGGAGAATCTCACTCATGTAGCCACCAAGTCAGTCTCCTGCCTGTCAGCCCCTACTCTACACAGTGTCCTGAAAATCGTTGCAGGGATGGTTTATGGGCATAGAAGCAAATGGGAAAGGGGAAAGAGAGGCAAAACCTCTAATGCTCCAACTCTACGTCCTCCCAACTCCAACGAGAAACTCCCCTCTTATATACCCTTTTGGTATTGCATTTTATTTGCAGTAATGGTTCCTGAAGCTAGCAAAGGTTTGAAGCCACTGACCACCAAGGGGTGTCCAAACTTTTTTCTTTACTGCCATACATTGGAAAAATAAAAATTAGCTGGGAGTTGTGACAGGCGCCTGTAGTCCCAGCTACTTGGGAGGCTGAAGCAAGAGAATTGCTTAAGCCCAAGAGTCTGGTGTTGCTTTGAGCTGTGATGCCACAGCACTCTACCCAGAACAACAGTTTGGTCTGTGGCTCAAGTGGCTAGGACAACAGCTTGAGACTCTGTCTCAAAAACAAAACAAAACAAAACATTAAAGATGGCAGCTGAGTAACAGCTTCCCTGCAACTGGGAACAGCGAGTCTGGAGAGACAAGACTCAGACATCTCTGGCCGGTGGGATCTGCCTATGATCATCCCTTTGAGGATACAGGGAGCCAGCAAGGGACTTCTGGACCCCAGGAAGAGGACAAAAACAGTGGAAACTGGCAAGTGGCTGCGTGTGTTCGATTGACCTAATCACGCCGGCAACCATGAGTACAAGCAGCAGCGAGACTGCAAACTGGAAAGGCCTTACCTGTGAATTTTTTTGGTGTTCTTGGACTTGGCGCTCAGTTGAGCTGCCTTGGGGAGAGCTTGAGCAAAAGTGTGGAGAACTTTGGGCATTGTCCGGGGCCCCAAAATGAGCGACTGAGCTGGGCTCAGTGAAAGCCACTGTGTGAAAAAACTGCTCCGGCAAGCTCCGCCCTCAGGGTCCCAGAGCAAGGAATGGGTGGGACAAAGTAACCTAGTGACTGAGCAGCTTAAAGGCGGGGACTGAACTGCCTCACAGTCCTAATCCTTAGGAGCAGAGTGAGACGGTTTTGGCACACTGGAGCCTTGGGCTGTTGCCTTGGGTAGAGTGCCCTGATGTCACAGCTCATAGCAACCTCAAACTCCTGGGCTTGGCGCCGTCCAGACCTCCATAAGGGGTGTGCAGCGACCCCAGACCGGTGACCCACACCCACCAGGGCTCCACATTCCCTGACCAGGAACTGCGGGAGCCACGCAACCCTGCGTCCCCCCTTCTGTGTCCTCCCAGCCTCCACACTAGCTCATCCATATGACCAGAAACTCTGGTAGCCCGCCCTCTGGAGCCCTCCCTGCCTCTGCGCAGAGCCCTTCTCCTGGCCAGAGACTGCTAGAGCCTTGGGTTCTCTGTGCCAAAGGCACTGGGTGCCAGGCACAGAGAACCGTGCGCACCACCCCCAGCCCTGTTGTTGAATCCGGGTGTGTTGCCGACTGAAGCTGCTTCTACAACCAGAACTCCCTAACTAGAGCAGCCCCAGAGGAACTACACAGGGTCACTCCCTACAAAGATCCAGCAACAATAGAGTGATCCCGCTGGGGTCTAATCTTGGAGAGAGACCTCCCGAACTCTGAGGACAGCCAGAGGCAACGGTGAAAAGCAATCATTAGGCAAAATCAACAGAAAAACTCTGGCAATATGAATAATCAGAGTAGATCAACTCCCCCAAGGATCAATGGGGCAGAAATACCACAAGACCCCATGCATAAACAAATAGCTGAGATGTCAGAAATCGAATTCAGGATCTGGATAGCAAATAAGATCAACTTAGAATTCCAAAGGTTATCTCAAGAATACAACGGATTCAAAGAGCAAATGACCAAAGATTTTGAATCATTGAGACAAGAAGTTGCATCCCTCAAAGATCTAAGAAACACAGTAGAAGCCCTCAGTAACAGAATGGAGCAAGCAGAAGAAAGGATTTCTGACATTGAAGACAAAGCTTTCGAATGCTCCCAAACCCTGAAAGAAGAAGAGAAATGGAGAGCAAAAACAGACCACTCTCTCAGAGAGCTCTAGGATAATTCGAAGAAAACCAATATTCGTCTTATAGGGATCCCCGAAAGTGACAAAGTGGCTTCACAAGGCACAGAGTCTCTTCTCTATGAGATTATGAAGGAGAACTTTCCAGATATGCCAAGGGATTCCAAAATTTAGATAGAAGACAGTTTCAGAACTCCAGCATGACTCAACCTGAATAAGACATCCCCCAGACACATCATAATCAATTTCACTAAAGTTAATATGAAGGAGAAAATTCTGAAAGCTGCCAGATGAAAGAAAACCATTACCTACAAGGGGAAGATTATTAGAATAACTGCAGATCTCTCTGCTGAAAACTTTCAAGCTAGAAGAGAATGGTCAACTTTTAATCTCCTAAAACAAAATAAATTTCAAACCAGGATCCTGTACCCAGCTAAACTGAGGTTCATTTATGACAGAGAAATTAAACACTTCAACGACATTCACATGTTCAAGAAATTTGCCACAACTAAACCAGCTCTCCAGGACATTCTTAGACCTATCCAACATAAAGACCAGTATAATACTCCACGACAAAAGTAAACCCACCCCCAAAATTTTTGATAGTGATCAAAACAGCATGGTACTGGCACAAAAGCAGATAAATAGATGTCTGGAACAGAATAGAGAACCAAGAGATGGATCCAGCTACTTACCGTTATTTGATCTTTGACAAGCCAATTAAAAACATTCAGTGGGGAAAAGATTCCCTATTTAACAAATGGTGCTGGGTAAACTGGTTGTCAACCTGCAGAAGATCGAAACTGGACCCACACCTTTCACCATTAACTAAGATAGACTCTCACTGGATAAAAGATTTAAACTTAAGACATGAAAATATAAAAATACTTGAAGAAGGTGCAGGGAAAACTCTTGAAGGAATCGGGCTGGGTGAACATTTTATGAGGACAACCCCCCCAGGCGATTGAAGCAGTACCAAAAATACACTACTGGGACCTGATCAAACTAAAAAAGGTTCTGCACAGCCAAGAACATAATGAGTAAAGCAAGCAGACAGCCCTCAGTATGGGAGAAAATATTTGCAGGTTATACCTCCAATAAAGGTCTAATAACAAGAATCCACAGAGAACTAAAATTATTAGCAAGAAAAGAACACATGACCCCATTTCAGGGTGGGCAAAGAAAAACTTCTCTCAAGAAGACAGACGCAAAATCTACAAACACATGAAAAAAAGCTCATCATTCTTAATCATCAGAGAAATGCAAATCAAATTTACTTTGAGATATCATCTAACCCCAGTAACAAACAAACATAACAAACATACAAACATAACAAAACCCCAAAACCAGAAATGTTGGCACAGATGTGGAGGAAAGGGCACACTTCTACATTGTGTGGTGGGAATGTCCACTAATATGTTCCTTCTGGAAGGATGTTTGGAGAATACTTAGAGATCTAAAAATATACCTGCCATTTGATCCTATAATTACTTTACTAGGTTTATACCCAGAAGACCAAAAGTCACAATATAACAAAGACATCTGTACCAGAATGTTTATTGCAGCCCAATTCATAATTGCTAAGTCATGGAAGAAGCCCAAGTGCCCATCGAACTACGAATGGACTAGCAAATTGTGGTACATGTATACCATGGAATACTATGCAGCCTTAAAGAAAGATGGAGACTTTACCTCTTTCATGTTTACATCGATGGAGCTGGAACATATTCTTCTTAGCAAAGTATCTCAAAAATGGACGAAAAAGTATCCAAGTACTCAGCCCTACTATGAAGCTAAATTATAGGTTTCACATGAAGGCTATAACCCAACTATAGCACAAGAGTATGGGGAAAGGGCCAAGGAAGGGGAAGGGAGGGAGGAGGTTTTGGTGGAGGGAGGGTAATGGGTGGGGCCACATCTATGGTGCATGTTAGAATGGGTACAGGCAATTTCACTAATGTACACAGCTATGATTTAACAATAAAAAATAAAAATTAAAAAAATTAAAAAATTAAACATAAATAAATAAATAAATAAATTTCTCCTCATAAAGGTTCATTTCTGGTAACAAAGTGGTCTCCCAGGGAATTGGCGCTGGAGACCCCAGCATACAATGTGCCACGTCCTGGTGTCCACAGGTGAGTAAGTGCCTCTTCTCCAGCCCGTGATAGCAGATTGAGCCGCAGCAGTGAGAAGGGGGAGAACGTGAGAAAGCTACTTCCTAAATTCGAAGGGTCGTGTCCCACCTAGGAGACCCATTTGGGTAGATCTTCAAAAAGAGCATGGTGGCCTCAAGATGAAGAGAGCTGGTGAGTGAGAACAGATGAGTGAGGAGGCTGAGTGCCTGGGAGGCCCAGGGAGAACAGGAGGGGCAGGCCACGGAGGGAGACTCAGCAGGACAGACTTGGAAATATTTTGATCTTGATGGCGGGTTAAAAAAAGTTGGGAAATAATTGCTTTTAGATTATCTCTCTGTTTGACTGTTTAAACTTTTTTATTTTGGGGCTATTGAAGATTTACATGCACTTATAAGAAATTATATAGAGAGATCCTATATACCCTTTATCTAGCTTTCCCCACGGGTTTTGTGAGGCAAAACTGCAGACAGTATCAACCTAGGATATTGATAGTGACACAATCAAAGTACTGGAAAATTCCATCACCAACAGCATACGGGGGCTGCCCTCCCACGGCCACCCCCTCTTGTACTCACTCCAGTCCTGAACCTCTGGCCACCACCGTTTCTATACTTTTATCCTTTCAAGATTGCTACATACATGGAATCATATAGCTTGTCTTGCTTTGTGATACTGCAATATCAACATTAAAGAAATTCAGTGCTCATCAGCATGATACCCTTCCGAGAGACTACAAATAAATTAGAGGAAGAGGTGTGAAAGGTGTGAAAAGATGAAAAGCACAAGCAAATATTTGATTTGTCATGTTAAATCAAAATGACTTGAATGTTTCTTTGCAAGGTAAAAATAAGTCTGTATATTAAAACTAAGTCTATATATGATATGTGGTTTAAAAAAAAAAATCCAACCATTTTTTTAAAAACCTCTCTTTTTAAAAAATACTTCTTCTAAAGGAAATTTCTGATGAATAATTTCCTCAGCAAAGGTCACCAGTGAGCAGGATGACACACGCAAATCATTTGAAGAATACGCAGCTGTTGTAGATCTGTATTAATGGGAGAATACAATGAAAGGTTCACAGACTTTGAGAATCATGACATCACACTCAAATTAGCATATCAGCCTCGCCTAGTTGCTATCACTAAGTCATCTAAAGAACTACAAATGGAATTGGTTGGAGCTTTCAGTAGATGACATTTTAAAATCATTGATACTAAGAAAGATTCAACTGAAATATGGAAAAATCCAGTAGAATACCCACATCTTCGACAACATGCCCCACAAATGCTTGCTTCTCAACCACGTATTGCTGTGGATCTCCATTCTCCTACCTAATCCAAATCAAGATACCCTTGAGGTCACGAGTGGGTGGCACCTATGTTGAGGATCAGCTGAAACTGCAGACCTCCACACTGCAACCAAATATTCACATGCTTTTCAGTAAAAAGCAGACACAACAAATTAGCAAATGGTTTTCATTTTTTGAAATTATTGAGTACATGGTAGTACATGGGTCTCTTTCGTTTGCTTCATATATAATGTCCAGTGGTCTTAGTGGTACTTAGTGGAAGTAATAGGGAAACCTATATCTGCTCCACCTTCCTGGAAGCAGGAGTCACTGCTTCTTAGTTTTAATCATACTTTGGTATGTTTGTGGGATGATGTGAATGGTCAATAGTATTGTCCTGAGACACAGAAGTCTTGAGGATGGTAGGTAAGTCATATAATGCTTGGTTATGCTTGGCAAGCTTGGCAAATTTCTCTATATAAAATGCTTTGCCTGTTACTGGTTAAATGTGTGAATAAAGGACATGACAACAGAAAGGCTACAATACACTTTCACGCTTAGCCAGCAGGGGCCATAAAAGTGATGTGTAGGAAGGCCCCAGGCAGCTCAGACAGGTCTGGGAAAGAAATGTTTCCCTGCAGGTGGAAGGAAGATAACATTTGTCTGAAGCTTCAGATTTTAATTTAAAGAGAATATTCTTGCTATCACAGCAGCGTTAATGAAATTTTAACTGAGGGAACTCTTCTATATCGGTGAGTGCAGCTCCCAAACTTGAACTTGTGATAAGAATGGTGTTTTTAACAGCATATGAGTAAAATGACAATATTAAGACCTAGAACATGAAAACTTTTGGGGTGGAGTTGATTGTAGAAGATAAAGCCAAAAAGAGATTTGGACCTAGCCCATGTGTGGTGTAGGGAATCTTATGCTTCAGACAGACATAGGAGGTCAGAAATGGTAATCCTTGTTACAATGTAAAGTTTGAGGCTAGCCCAGGTGAGTTGGCCAAAGTCATAAACGATGTCAAAAACTGATTAACTTTGCCCTAAGAATAAAAACATCACTGGGTAAAAAAAAAACAGAACAAAAAAAACGATGTCAAGGGCAGAGGCAGGACTCAAACCCAGGCCTGGGAGCCCCAGCAAGTGGACGCTTACCACTGTGCCAAGAAGGTACGGTGTGAAAAGAAATCAGAGTGTCAGAAAGAATCCGATTAAAGATGGTGGCTGAGTAACAGCTTCCCTGCAACTGGGCATGGCGAGTCTGGGGAGACAAGACTCCAGACATCTCTGGCCGGTGGGATCTGCCTATGATCATCCCTTTGAGGATACAGGGAGCCAGCAAGGGACTTC